>MU551585.1:387190-392190 GCA_024362625.1 Silurus asotus
ATGAGTTTCATGAATCTTCATCGGATCTCGTACACAGAGCTGTGATGTGGAATGTCTGATTAGATGGAACCCTGTGAGATGTTGTGAAAAAGGCGAGCGTACGCACCCCAGAGGCACATGAAGATGGCGAAGGCAACGGTGGCGTGATTGTCGAACAGATAGCTGGCCTGTGCTGTGCTGCACATACTGCTCAACTGCCAATAATCACACACTTCATCACACAGAGGACACATGGTGAAGTTCAGACGCTTATCACACATCTCCTGGCTGAGAGAGGGAGAGAGAGAGAGAAAGAGAGAGAGAGAGGGGAGGAGGTTCTTTCATAAAGATCTGACACACCAAGAAGAAAACAACTGAAGAATGAAAGAGAGAGAACCTGGGAATGTTTGTATCTACAGTCATCCAGCCATACAGGAACACCACGATCCCCATCGCTGAGGCAGGAATAAGCAGCTGGGTATAAACTCCTAACCAGGCAAAGTACAGACCGATCTTCTCCCCAAAGTACCTCCTCCAGGGGTTTACACACAAAAACACACACACAATTTCACTTTAAAACTTCAAACTCTTAACGTTTTTTTTGTTGTCCCTCTGGCATTATATTTAAAAATTCCATTTAGATCTTCACACCAAACACTTTCTGTAGCAGAAATAGTTCAGAAGAACCCTGATAATAGGCTTCGAACATCATCTTTCCATGACACTTCCCGTGAGATACACAGTGAGCAATATCTGATGCAATACTCTCACTGCTGTAGGCTTCTACACAGAACATTTGAAGGTTTAAACTTGATTTCATCTCCTGAGAGAGGAGAAGATCATCACGCTTTAAAACTTCAGGGTTTTGTGAAACGTCCAGGAGAAGGTTCCACAACTGAAGTCTTGATCTGCTGGTTGTTGATATGAAGGGTCTGTGCTGCACACTTTAACAGCAAATACACTCACACACACTTAGGGTTCCTCAAGGGTTCTCCAGATGATTCAGGCTTAATAATGAAGACTTTCTCATATAAAACATTCTGCTGTAAAGTTCTACAGAAAATCTTAAAGAGAAACAATCCAGCAGAGAAACAACCAATGAACATTCTTAAGTTTCACAAAGAAGAATAAATATTCACAATAAACTTTCAAATACTTCAGACATCTAGAACTCCTGTTTTTTCCTACAGGGAGAACCCAGGAATCCTTACGAGTTCTAGATTGTTCTGTAGATCAGTATCTCATCGATGTGTCTCAATGTTTTCATACCTGATGAGATCCACTGGCTGGTACTTGAAGAAAACTCCATAATTGGCCCATTCATCATGTAACAACTGAGAAAACACACACACACACACACACACACACACACACACACACACACACACACACACACACACACACACACACTACTAATTAAATTCAACTGATTTATAATGTATCCCAAACTCCGCCCCAAACACACATCATAGATCCAATCAGAGTAAAGATCAGATCTCACCTGTCTGTCATTGCGCAGCTCTTTAGCGTCGGAGGTAAAGTCTCCCTGCAGGAACGACAGATCAGCACTCATCCTGCTCTCCTCAAACACTCATATTTACACCAGTCTGTACGTTTATTCTCTTGTAAATATAAATAAATGTCTTAATAAATAAATAATGAGTATTAGTAGAGATACAGGTAGGGGGCGCTATTAACATCCGTCTGGGAGTCGGGAGTTTTATTAATGTACACACAGGGGATCATGCAGTTATAGGAAATGAGTGTTTTACTGCTCCAAACCACTGCCTTTTATTACGTTTATTAACAAACACCACGTCATGCATTTAATCCGCTTTTATTTATAATTATTTCTTGTAGCTGAATCTGATGAATGTTTTGATTGTTTGTTGTAACGTTATGAAACTCACATCGTGTAAGGGAAACGCTGCGTCGTACACACCTCGAGCCAGTAACGACGTGATTCCTGAGCAAACACAATCATCAGTAAACATGATTTATTCCACATCAACATACCCAAGATGACCAAATGTATGTGAACACCTGATCATAAGATTGCTGTTCTTTTAAACATCTCATTCCACATTTAGCTTCTAGTATAATACGCTGCAGTTTTCTGGGAAGATCTTCCACTAGATTTTACAGAGATTTGTGGAGATAAATTCAGCTACAAGGGTGTGAGAGAAGTCAGGTACTGATGTAGCTGAGAAGGTGAGGAGGTTCCTGAAGTGCAGTCAGCGTTCACATTCATCCAAAAGGTGTTCAATAGGGAGCTTTATAGCAGGAGATCTTCCACTCCAACACATGGAAAGCAGATCTTCATGGAGCTGGTTTTGTGGAGCATTGCCATGTTGGAACAGTGTGGGGTCTCACAGTTCAATTGAAGAGAAGATTTAATTCCTGCAGCATCCAAAAACGTCTTTTAAAACTTTGTGCCTCCAAGTTTGTAGGACCATTTTGGTGAAGAACCAATTATGGCAGGAAAGTCGGGTGTCTCAATTCCTTTAGTCGTATTGTTTATGTTCAGGTTTAAAACTGAGAAATAAATTCAATATAATTGTGTGAGTGAAGTGTGTTTACCCAGAGTCTGACACGCCTGTGTACACGCCGTGCGTCTCAGGATCTCAAACACCTGCAAACACCATGAGAAAAACACACACCTGCAGGAATTTGTCACAAAACGTTGTGTTGATGTTAATGTTCTGTTTCTCACACTCACTATTCTCCCTCGCGTCGCCGTGTCGAAGAGTGTGTTCCTCGACTTAATATCAAACCTGAAATACAAGAGTTCATACATTTAAAGTGTCTGAAACTGTGTGTGTGTGTGTGTGTGTGTGTGTGTGTGTGTGTGTGTGTGTGTGTGTGTGTGAGTGTGTGTATACAGGTGTAGCTTCTCTCTGTTGAATGGTAGAGACAGGACACGTGTGTGAGGGTTGTGTGGAGGACCAGGAACTCCAGGCTGAAAGGGCTGATTGAGCTTCTCCCACAGTGAACTCAGGAGTCCAGCGAGTCCCGTCTTCTCCTTCAGCTCGTAAATCTGTGGCGCAGAATATGAAGGAAGTGGACACTTGTCATTTATATCATTCCATTTTCCCCACAAACTCATCCTGAGGTGAACATCTCACACGCCCATGTAAATATAAACACAACATACACAGTGCCGGTCAGAAGAGCCGACACGTCTTCTCCGTGTTTTTTTGTCTATTTGTATTATTTTCAATATTATACTGTACATTAATACTGAACTAATCAAATCCAGTTAAGAGTGTTTGTGATGAATTTAGATTAGATGAATTTAGATTAGATTAGATTAGATTAGATTACAAAGCCAATGAAATGCAGTTAACATCTAACCAGAAGTGCATTAGTGGAATAAGTGGAAGAGGGAATAATGTACACACGGTGCAGCAGGTAATAAATGTAAATATATTAATATACAATATATTGTGTAAAGATTGTGCAGAAATGTCAGGAGATAACATGCTGAAATGATATGATGGAGTTATGTACCTGAATGTTGTATAAACAGTATAAATATGGGTGGAATATACAGTAGGGTGCTGATAAACAAGTTATGGCTGGTGGATAAACAGTGCAAAAGAAAACAGCAGAAAGTAACAATGCAGTAGTGTGTTTTTAAAGTGTATGATGATCAGATGTTCAGTGCAGCAACATCTACAGGAAAACACTATTCTTCAGTCTGTTTGTGCGACTCTGAAGGAGGAATAGTCCATGATTGGGGTGAGAGGGATCTTTGATGAGCTCCACTGCTGCACTGTCGTGCAGTTTTCACCACCCTCTGCAGGGCTTCACGGTCCGAAGCAGTGCAGCTGCTGAAGCACACTGAGAAGCAGTTAGTGAGGATGCTCTCATTGGCACAGAGGTAAAAGTTTTTTGAATCTCCTCAGAAGAAACAGGTGCCGTTGTGCCTTTCTGATCAGGAGAGAAGAGTTCAGAGACCTGGTGAGATCCTCAGAAATGTGGACTCCAAGGAAATTAAAGCTGAGTACATGCTCAACAGCAGCTCCGTTGATGTGGCTGGGAACATGGGTGTAATTGTCGGCTCGTCTAAAGTCCACAATGACCTCCTTTGTCTTTTTGGTGTTGAGTTCAAAGTTATCCTCACAATATGCTACAAGCTGCTGGATCTCCTCCCTGTAAGCCGTCACATTATCACCTCTGATCAGGCCTACCTGCTGTTTGAGGCATAGGCAGGTACACAGTCATGGTGTAGAGAGAATAGAAGAGGAGACAATACACATCCTTGAGGAACCCCAGTGCTGAGGGTAAGACTGGAGGAGGTTATGGTGTTCAGATGGACAGACTGTGGTCTGTTCATAAGGAAGTCCAGGGTCAAGTTGCAGAGATGTGTGCTGATGTCAAGATGTTTCAGCTTCATGATTAGAAAGTCACCCAGTTCTGTAGCAGCAGAGTGTTTTGGCACTGACACGATGGTACCAGACTTGAAGCAGGTGGGGACATTTGCCTGGGCCAAGGACAGTTTAAAGATGTCTGTGAAGACCTCAGCCAGCTGCTCCACCCATGCTCTGAGTACCAGGGCCGGCTGCTCTCCATGCGTTCACCCTGCCCAGGGTAGCACACACTTCAGAGATGGAGAGTGTGAGTGGCTGCTCACCTGGTGATAGCTCTGCCTTGAGCATGGGCTTCATGTTCCCTTTTTCAAAATGAGCTTAGCAGTGGTTGAGCTTGACAGGGAGTGAAGCAGAACTGGTTGTGGTGCTCCACTGGGTGGTTTGAGGGGTCAGCAGAGTTGAAGTGCTCCTCGATCTGCTGTTGGTATACATGTTTGGCTTTGCAGATTCCCCTCCTCAAATTGGCTCTGGCAACGCTATAGGCCTCACAGGCTTCTGACCTAAAGGCTGTGTTGTGTGCTTTCAGCATTAGCCAGACCTCCTGTTTCATCCAGGGCTTCTGATTGGGTTACACTGATGTTTGTTTGTGAGGTCACCTGATCCAAACACCTGTTGATGTGGTTAAGAACAGAGATGTCTATATAAGAA
>MU551585.1:394690-397433 GCA_024362625.1 Silurus asotus
GTGTGACGCATAGAGTGGAGCCTTAAATAGCTCATCTTAACGCACTGGCCGCTAATTACACACACACACACACACACACACACACACACACACACACAGTCTGGTTCACCAACACCGAGCCCGCCGCCATGTGGAGAAACCCCTCGGCATGTTTCTGCTCATCACCTTCATGAGCACTGAGAAGTGTGTGTAGATGACACCAGAGCAGTGTGTGTACACACACAGTGCGGTTTACAAACCCATACAAGCGAAACACTTCTTATTCGTGTGAATGGAGAGCAGCCAGGAGCAAACAAACACACACACACACACGCACACACAATTAACAACAACAACAGCCACCACCATCACCACCGTCACCCAGCGCGCCGTGCGCGCTCCCGGTTATGTAGCACTCACCTGAGCCAGACCTGTGGAAGGACATGCTTGTCTCGGTGGGTAAAGGGGGTCAGGTGTGTGAGCAGAACGCTGGGGTGGAGGTGGAGATGGAGGAGATGAAGTACAATCCTTCACTCGGATCAGCGCTGCCAGCTTAATGCCGCCGCTCCTCCTGTTAATTCCGCGCGCGCGCAGCTTTGGGCTTTAAAAGTTGTGACACGGTGACACAACCGACACACAACCGACACAAAACCGACACACGCTGCTGTTCCACTGTGATATTTATGTCATCAATGTTACACTGATGCGGGTCACAAATCACCCGGATGCTGAAAGTGTATGCGATTTCCCTCTGCTGAGACTGAAACCTTCTCCCTCTCTAATCACCTACATTCACATCTTATCCAAACATTTCATAGCAGGGAGACGGTGGGCGGGGCTTAGGATAGCCAGGATTAAATAATAATAATAATAACAATAATAACAATAATAACAACAATTATAATTTATTATTATTATTATTGTTATTATTATTATTATTATTGTTATTAATGCATTAGTGCATTAAAATGCTCCTATATATTTTTCTGTACTTCACCACTGCTGAGGTTCTGAGTATATTATTTCGTTGATGTGTAAATATAAAAAGAAATGAACATCTCAGCTGTAGATCTGCTGGTTAGAGATGTTAGAGATGGAGAGACGCAGCTGTCGGTGTAAAACTATATTCTCATCACTCCTGCATTTGAATGAAAAAAATAAGAATCCACATCAAGACTAGTATGAAGCAATTCTCTTCTTCTTCTTCTTCTTCTTCTTCTTCTTCTTCTTCTTCTTCTTCTTCTTCTCCTTCTTTTTTGTCTTTAGGCTTCTCTCATTAGAGGTCTCTACAGCAGATCATCTCATTACCCCCCTGTCCTCTACATCTGCCTCTTTCACACCAAATACCTGCATGTCTTCCTTCACCACATCCATAAACCTCCTCCCTGGTCTTCCTCTTCTCCTCCTTCCTGATGTCTCCATTCTCAGCATTCTCCTACTGATATACCCCATGTTCCTCCTCTGCACATATCCAAACCATCTCAATCACACCTTCCTCACCTTGTCATGCCATGAAAGTCAGTAGGAGTAAGACAGAGTACATGTGTGTGAATGAGAGGGAGGCAGCAGAGCTGAAGATGTTGAGATGTTCGTTGGGAGTGACGACGATGGACAGGATTAGAAATGAGTTTATTAAAAAGACGGCACATGTAGGACGTTTTGGAGACAAGGTAAGGAAGGTGAGATTGAAATGGTTTGGACATGTGCAGAGGGGGGACATGGAGTAGGAGAATGCTGAGGATGGAGACACCAGGAAGGAGGAAAAGAGGAAGACCAAGGAGGAGGTTTATGGATGTGGTGAAGGAAGACATGCAGGTAGTTGGTGTGAAAGAGGCAGATGTAGAGGACAGGGGGGATGGAGACGGAGGATCCGCTGTGCCTAATGGGAGCAGCCAAAAGACAAAGAAGAACAAGAAGAAGAAGAAGAAGAAGAAGAAGAAGAAGAAGAAGAAGAAGAAGAAGAAGAAGAAGAAGAAGAAGAAGAAGAAGAAGAAGAAGAAGAAGAAGAAGAAGAAGAAGAAGAAGAAGAAGAAGAAGAAGAAGAAGAAGAAGAAGAAGAAGAAGAAGAAGAAGAAGAAGAAGAAGAAGAAGAAGAAGAAGAAGAAGAAGAAGAAGAAGAAGAAGAAGAAGAAGAAGAAGAAGAAGAAGAAGAAGAAGAAGAAGAAGAAGAAGAAGAAGAAGAAGAAGAAGAAGAAGAAGAAGAAGAAGAAGAAGAAGAAGAAGAAGAAGAAGAAGAAGAAGAAGAAGAAGAAGAAGAAGAAGAAGAAGAAGAAGAAGAAGAAGAAGAAGAAGAAGAAGAAGAAGAAGAAGAAGAAGAAGAAGAAGAAGAAGAAGAAGAAGAAGAAGAAGAAGAAGAAGAAGAAGAAGAAGAAGAAGAAGAAGAAGAAGAAGAAGAAGAAGAAGAAGAAGAAGAAGAAGAAGAAGAAGAAGAAGAAGAAGAAGAAGAAGAAGAAGAAGAAGAAGAAGAAGAAGAAGAAGAAGAAGAAGAAGAAGAGAATTGCTTCATACTAGTCTTGATGTGGATTCTTATTTTTTTCATTCAAATGCAGGAGTGATGAGAATATAGTTTTACACCGACAGCTGCGTCTCTCCATCTCTAACATCTCTAACCAGCAGATCTACAGCTGAGATGTTCATTTCTTTTTATATTTACACATCAACGAAATAATATACTCAGAACCTCAGCAGTGGTGAAGTACAGAAAAATATATAGGAGCATTTTAATGCACTAATGCATTAATAACAATAATAATAATAATAATAA
>MU551585.1:405161-410161 GCA_024362625.1 Silurus asotus
TGTGTGTGTGTGTGTCTCACCCCTGCAGAGTTTGTCGGTGAACGTTTGGTCCAGCATATCCATGGCGAGAAGGTCTTCAGTGCTCCTCAGTTCTATGATGTTTGCCTGTGTGTGTGGGCCAGCGAGCATGACCAGCTCATTATTGTCGTACTGCTTACCCACTCCGATGGGGAAAACTGAAACACCTGGATTACACACACACACACACACACACACACACACACACACACACACACACACACACACACAAACGATTACAAACAAGTCGTAATTTAACCTGCTTCTCAAACATAAACTTGAAGTCACACACCAGCGGTAAGAGCATCGTGTGAAGGTTCCTGCACCGAGTCCATTGACCTGTCAATCACCAGCATCACTACCACCTTGGCCACGCCCATCCGAGCCCCACTTGTTGGGGAAATGGAATTCTGAACAGCCAATCGCAATGCAGCACCTATATAAAGTCACAACATATCTAAAACTCCCAAAAACAACACCAACAAACACTTGATATCATCTAACCACAAAATAAATAAAGAGTTTATAATATTCATTCTAATTAATACTTATTAAATATAAACACTACACTGAGGAGCTCATGATTTAAACACATTAAATAAAAAACATGTTATATAAAATAAATTAGAGAACTTTAGTTGAATTTTAATATCAAATTATGAATTACTGCACATTGAATTAAGAATAATTTGTTAGTATAATATATAATATATATATTTTATATATAAAAGTATATAATCAGAGTGTGACTATATAAATATAGTAAGGTGTAGGTATTTATATCAGCCTCTATGTTCTAGATTAGTTTTTAGACTACTTTTGAGAATATTCTTGATTTTTTGTTTGGACATTCTTTTTTTTCTGTAATTTGTTGTGTTTTGGAGTTTGTGTAGAGCAGGTACCCAGTTTGGATGAAGTATCTGCTTTGCTCTGTATTTTATCCACCAGCTGAAGAAGGTTTTCTGCGCTCTGTTTATCTCTCCAGCTCACAGCCTCTACAGGTTTCTCTCCGTACAGGATCACCGCTACCTGAGTTCCACTACGGCCTGAAACACACTCACAGTAACACAGGAATATCCAGGATATGTGTAATGTGAGTGAGATAAGAGTTACATGTGTGTTCATCAGAGCTAAACTAATATATAAACAAGCCAAAGGTCAAAAATCTATTATTATACATCTACTTCATCTCTGTGTGGTTTGGAGCAGCAGAATTCTAGATCTAATGAGCTTTTAATATAATAAGTAGGAAAACAAAGCATTTCCATGACCATGGTATAATTCAATTGAATTTAGTTTTACTTTTATACATTGAAGAATGTACAGGTTTGTTCCTTATAATTATGTTTTTCACCCTTAAAGCTCTCTGCTTCACCTCAGGATGTTCTTCACCTCTACAGCCACACCAACATCCTATAACATCTTACACCTACACCTGCATCATCACTGATATAAAACAATATAAAATCTGCTCACCGATATGAGTTTTCCTTATAATGGACTTCACAAATGTTTTCAGATCCTCAAATTGTTTACTTAAAGTGGCTCTGAGCAGAAATATGACATCCATAGGCTTTGAGCAGGGTACTGAAACACACACACACACACACACACACACACACACACACACACACTTTCAACTTAGAATTCAACTCTGAGTATACAGTCACTGATATAAAAGAAGTATAAAGTCAGTTATAAAGATTTTATTATAAACTGTTATAACATATGAAAATGTTTAATGTTGAATGGTTCTCAAAATATTGGCCCCCCTCTAGTGGGGAGTTAAGATATGACAGGTGGGGTGCAACAAATGGTGGCAGGATTTATGTATATACTTATTTATTCATGAAACACTGCATTAAACTAATATCATTTAGTTGTTCTTATAAAACTTTATTGTTATTAAAAGCAACACGCACAAATAAAGTAAAATATTTTGTAACTCAGTTACATCTATCGCTTAATACTTAATACATATTAAAACATATTATATATAAGCATTCATTAAGCGTGCATTGTTAAAGTTATTAACATGCTAGGTTAGCGATGTGGAGATCTTAGCTGTAGTAGGTTTTCTGCTGCGCATTTATAATCAAGTTGCCTTGTTTTACAATAGTTTTGTAATTCTTCCTTCTTTACTTTATTTATTGATTTTATATTACCAAGTACGAAAGTGAAAAATATAAAATTTTTTAATTTTTTGCATCCATTTAAAAACAATAAATAAATAAATAAATATGAGAAAAGTATGAATCTTAAAGAATAAGAGTAAGTTGTAGTGTGTGTTCTGACCTGCAGGGGGCAGTGTGGCTCTGGGTGGCAGTACACGTGTAAACGGTCCTTTTCTTGTGCTACTGATGTTGACCAGCAGGGGTCCCAGTCTCCTAAACTGCTCTGTATTATTCACCATGATTGGTGCATGAGGGAAACTTAGAATTTGAAGATCCATCTCACGTACATGTGGACCAATCCCGATGGGGAATATCTGCGTGTGGGTGGAGTTTGGTTTTCTCTGGATGACATCAGTGGGTGGATTTTGGGTTATAAGAAACACCATCTGGTCAGGAGAGCGACTTGGCGTGTCGGTGGTAATGGACTCGTAGACGGAGCGCACGGCGTGGCCCGTGTTGATTTGCTCACCACCTCTGAAGCGGATCTGCTGCAGGCGGTGCAGGAGGAGCTCTCGTTGCTGCAGCTCCATTCGGCTGATCTCCACGGTAACGGTGTAAGAATACTGCATCACTGTGACACGGTATTTCTCCTTCTCTTGCTGTTCGAATGAGGCCAGGATGTCCACCAGGGCATCTCGGGTGCGGTTAAAACTATCTTCTCCGACACTATTTGACCCCTCTAGAAGGATGGTGATGTCATGATAGGTTACGCTAGGAGGAGGAAAAGTACTTCCAGGACTGAGGATGCTGGGAAACTGTGTCATAATGTTGGCAGATGGAGGAACGATGGCAGGAGCAGTGCTAAACCAAGTTGCTACAGGACTTGTGGTGGTAGTGGTGGTAGTGGAAGAAGTTGTCTTTGGTTTCTGAATGGCTGGTTTCTTTGGAGGTTCAGGGTCCAGCCCCAAGGTGCAGAGGTAATCTGTTATCTCAAAAGCTTGGTTCTCCAGCTCTTCTGCGCTGCTCAGAACATACAACCGACTGCTTGGCGTGGCCTTTGTAATATCATTGACCTGTGCCAGGTTGACATCAGGCCCCAGAGCGATGGTAAGAATGGTGATGTCTTTCTTCTTCAGCAGACGCTGAGTGGTGCGCATGGGCCGAGGGTTTTTACTGGCCGTCAACAAAATAGCGACTCGACCAGCATGTTCTCGCTTGTTTTTGTCATAAATGTAAACAGACAGATACTTGATGGCTTCGTCCATGAAGGCGACGTCACCACCGCTGTAGTGCATATCACGCACCGTTTTCTTAAAGATCCACTTTTGTACCTGCATATCGTAGCTCTTCACTCCAGAGTGGAAGAGGAGCACCGTGGCCCGGGTGTGTGCAGAGCCCATCCGGAAACGATCCACCACACCCAAGATGAAGAGCTTTACCAGGTTGAAATCTGCCTCACTGAGAGAGGAAGAGCCGTCCACCAGGAAGGCCAGGTCCATTGCTCGGTCACACGCGTCCTCGGGGACTGGAGTAGAGAAGGGAAACGGTGTGGTAGTGGCCAAACCAGTAACAGGGCTCAGTGTGGAGGTGGGGCCAGACAGAGGACATGGACCACACGTTAGCGTGTTCTCCTCACAGTTACTGAAATGCAAGAGTATCACATGTTAAACATCATTTTCTTCTTCTAGTCTCATTTTCTATCCCTGCATTTTTAAAGACAAAAACATCTTAAGATAGTTAAAGGACATACCATATCTGACAGAGATGGGGGTCATCATGATTGAGAATGAACTGCTTTCCGTGTGAAATTCGTTCTCCACCATGCATGCACACTTGACATTGCGATGGATCGACACAGCGCTGAAGTACCTCATCTAAGATCTGACCTGAAGAGGAGAGCCACCATAATCTAAAACTTTGTGTATCTCTGTATTGTTTAGTTCACCAGATTATATCACGTACCAACAAAAGACAACAAAACAATAATAAAGTTTGTTCCACACTGCAGGAACGTTACTGAGATTCACTCCAAATGATCCAATAATAATAATAAATACGTTTCTGTTCCTTCATTGTGTTGATAGTTACAAAATGTTTCTATGTGTTTTAGTGAAATATTTAAGAGCTGATATTTTCTGAGGTGACAGGAAAAGTGTTTTGTGTGACAGGATGTACTGGGTTCTGCTGTGGGTTTGGTACCTGGTGGACAGGAAGCATGGCAGCCCTCCACACAGGTGCTGGGGCAGGTTAAGGGTTCTGGATGCTGACAGGTGACAGGACAGGCGTTTCCACAGGCATTAAAGCGCCACTCACACTCCAGACCTGCATCCTTATTCAACTCTTCACAGCTCAGAGCTGAAACATATCATCATCATCACCATCATCATCATCATCATCATCACTCAGATCACACACTAGTGAGCAAGTAAGGGAAACACAAATGTTTGTTTCCTGTGAATGTCCACGGCATTAAACTTCAGCCTAATTCAACTTCTGAGCTCTTTGCAAAACTATAAAGCAACAAATCTAAATGAATGACATGAATAATTTATTTGACCAATCCTACATCACGTGTCCAATGTTTCTTACATTCTCACAACTGCAGTTCTCATTTCCTTCTTGCTTTATAAGAATCATTCCTATTCTATAATTCTTATAAGCTATGCTTTACTCATCTTATTTAACAATGAAGCTTTTATTAAACCAGTGAGATCATAAACTTCAACTCTTCACTTACAAAGAAACATCAGCTGCCCCTTGTGGTTGAAACTGGTACAACACTCAATTTTAGCGAATATTTATTTATACTATAAGAAAACGAGGCGATAGACTTTTTTTTTTTTTTTCAAAACAATAGTTACCCTGTTC
>MU551585.1:415161-417661 GCA_024362625.1 Silurus asotus
CACACACACACACACACACACACACATTAATACATAAATCATTACAAACACAAATAACAATATTATTTGATTGAAACGAACCATTAATTAATGGAGTTTGAACATCGATGTCGTCAACAGAGACCACGCCCCCATGCTTCAACCTGAACGTCTGATTGGCCAGATCGTGGAGCTTTAAGGTGACTGAACGTGTGCACACGGCATCCGGGTCATCTGCACACTAACACATATACACACACATACACACACACACACACACACGTAAAAAAAATATAATTAAGTAGAAATGTGTTTATGTAACATTTATGGAAGGAGTCTACAGTTTCTGTGTTTCTTAAAGGTGTTCCCACAGTGATGAATGTAACTATATATTAATGAAAACATTTAAACTCTAATTGTTCATAAATTAATGTGATATAAAATAAATGAAGCTTCCTGACACAGAGAATTAGATTAGATTAGATTAGATTAGATTCAACTTTATTGTCATTACACATGTACAAGTACAAGGCAACGAAATGCAGTTTGGGTCTAACCAGAGTGCAATAACAGCAAGTGCAGGATATACAGTGTTTACATGAATTTACATAGTTAAATAAAATAAAGACTATAAACAGTAATTTAGAGATGAATATGTACTATATGTAAAACACAATATACAGAGTAGTGTATATATAGGTACTATAATGTATATATAATTACAGATGAATATATGTACTATGAACAATAATATACAGATGAGTATATATATATATATGTATTATGAACATGCTATACAGATGCCTATTGCTATACACAGAGATGTGAATTATGGTCACATGAAGGGTAAATGAAGGTTAAATGAAGGTTAAATAGTAAGTGTACCTGCACAGTGTCGATGAGGACCGAAAAGGTTTTACTCTGACAATCTTTAGCCAACAAATACTGACAGATTCCACTGAAGGTGAAGAATTTATCATCAAACGTCTTAAAGTGGGACTGTCCTGTTACCACACACTCTCCTGCACACACACACACACACACACACACACACACACACACACACACACACACACACACACACACACAAGGGTTCAATTCACATTGTATTCTCATTTCTACAAGTATGACAATTATGATGAAGATGAGTGTGTGTGTGTGTGTGTGTGTGTGTGTGTGTGTGTGTGTGTGTGTGTGTGTGTGTGTGTGTGTGTGTGTACCCTCACCTGGACATTCCTCGTTGGTGCACTCCCATGATCCATGACGACACACACTGTAAAAAAGAAAGAAAACATGATTTAATCTCCATAAAGAAATGAATACAAAAAGAAAGAAACATATATAAATAAATAATTATAATTATCTTAAGTTATTCAACAGTAAATGAATTACAGTTTATTTACATATTATGCAATTTAACAATAATTACTTGAATATAAATAAATAAAATGTAGCAAAAAAAATTGCAATAAAATATTTGGATTTATTTTAACTACAACTGAATATTTGTCATTTATTTGCATAAAAATCAATACATTGTTAGAAGCCAGGTGTGTGTGTGTGTGTGTGTGTGTGTGTGTGTGTGTGTGTGTGTGTGTGTGAGACACACACCATGTGTTGCAGTCCTGTGAGACAGTGGATCCAGGAGGAAAGCGTTTCCCTGAGTGCTGACATGAACACTGAGAAACATCTACACACTGCTCTCGATCCAGCACCTTACCCGCTACACACACACACACACACACACACACACACAAAACCAAAATTTTAGGTGATACAAAAAATGTTTATTGTTTTTAGAAGATATACAAAAAGAGTGTTGTGTGGCTCCGCCCCTCACCTGCACAGGTGCAGCCATCTACACACTCGTCTCTGCAGAGCTCATGGATGTTGAGGCTCTGACAGGAAGTGGAACACGGCTGAGCACATTCAGTGTACTGCATCCCTACTGGACACTTCGGAGCTGCACACACACACACACACACACACACACACACACACACACACACACACACATATTGACAGATGATGAGTGACATGAGATGATTAAAATATAGTTTGTGTTTGTGTGTAAGTGTGTGTGTGTGTGTGTGTGAGACTCACTGCATTGGCTCTGTGAGTGCCAGCCATGCAGGACGAGTCCGTGACTGGCGCAGGTGCGAGCGTACTCCAGCAGGGCGTGGCACACACACTCCTCACCGTCCCCACAATGACACACATCCGACTCACACACCGACAAGAACGCATCTACATCTACCAGGTGGTTACAGCGCAGAAACACTGCAGAGGTTCGTAGAACCTCACACCGAGACATTAACTACACACACAAACACACACACATTAAACTTTATTCACACAGGGACGTTCTCCGTATGCAGCAGCTGATTTTCACATTTCTGTGTATTTCAATTTGTTGAATTAATAAATAATATATTTATATATTTTATAATTGATAGGTGATGATCGATGGATAATAATTTACAGGTGGTGATCAATGTGTAATGATTTATAGGTAATGATT
>MU551585.1:432771-440271 GCA_024362625.1 Silurus asotus
GGGGGGGGGACATTATGTCCTGGATGGTGCTTGTTGTTGTTACAGAGCACAGACACTGGAGACTCCTTCCATAAAGTTTACATAAACTACTTACTGATGGAGCCGTTGCTATGGTAACCATAACAGTTCATAGTGAGGGCATTTATATAAACCTGCACTACTCTCATCACCACCAATCAGGATCCAGAACTCAGCGGCCATGTGGAATAACATGTATTTTTAACCCCCACCCACTACTTTCTCCCATACACACACACACACACACACACACACACACACACACACACACTTAATCTCTTTAGCTGATCAAAGTTTGGATTTTCATGATGAGTCACAAACAAACCCAAACAGACGCCTTTAACAACAAGACAATAGAGAGATTACTGAGGACCGGCTTGAGAGGACACGCCCACCAAACTCCACTTCCTGTTCTGAGTGGAAACTTTGATCCACTTCTGTTACTGCGATAAATAAAATTAAATATCCCGATAACATCATCGCTAACAACAACAAGTACACAACGTTTTCACACGAACACAAACATTACACACAATAGAGTTAAATACAGACAAAAACACGTTTATTACAAGTTTATATTTATGTGATTTTAATACTAAAAATGATGTTGATTATTTTAATTCCTGGACCTGATTGTAATGTTTTATGTGTCAGATTTTAAAAAGCAGTTAAAAACACACAAACTCTCTACTGATCACGACTCTGAGATCTTCCTGAGATGTTCTCTATTATGGTGATGTGAGCAGATCCTGACTCTTCTTCCAAAAAATATCTCATGATTCCTACATTGTGTTGTTTTTGCAGCTTTTTCTGAATAAATGAGATCTAATTAGCCAGTAATTAGCACATGGTCATTATGGGATATTTATATACAAGATTTACACCATGTTCCTACAGGAGTTTCATAGAAACCATGAGCTAACAACAGACTCACTGAGTTATGAGGTACCTGTCAGAACATGTATGAGATTAGATCTAATCAGACCTGGCTCTCAGATTCTAAACCTCACCCCCATCAATATCATTCATTAGGACTTAAAATCATCTTATTTATTTAGCTGAGTAGCATCTAAGCAACACTGGGATTTGACCTCATGACCTTCAGATTAAAATCTTCAGATTGGGTTTCCTGCAGGTTCTCCACAAACCTATACATATAAAATAAAAGTAATTTCCTGTTCTTCTTCTTAATAATGATATAATCATGACTCACCTGGAGTCGAGAAATAGTTAGATTGTTCTCCACACACAGACGTTCTTCCTTCATTGATCAGTTCTCACCTGTTTTTTGACACTTTCTCAAAAGGTTTTAATCTGAGATCAGCCCACAGATCTTCTAGACTTCAAACACATTCCTCTTCACACTACATGCTCTGTGTGGAGGTTTTCATCAACACACACATCCTGAGAGTTCATGAAGATCTGATTCTCATGAAAAAGGAGGAAGAAGATGCTTCTTTACACTGAACACACATCTTTCACTACATCTTTTTCTCCTTTATTGTTTTAGGAGAATTTTTAGATTTTTGAGAGGAAAGCTGATGATAGAAGACTGATTGCTGAACCGTTATCTCCTGCAACCTGGAGATCTGAAATCTGCATCTGTATTTATTATTCAATTATTTTATTTTTACAAACATGGACATTGCATGTGGAAACACCATGGGTTTTATAGTGTGGGACATTTGTGTCTCTAACAGAAGAACTTGTGTGAGATGAAGTACAGGAGAGAAGATGTGATCAGACTCCCTCACCCACACACACACATGGATGTGGAAGTTTAATGGTTTGGGGTTGTTTTTGGAGCAGTGAAGATTCCAGAAAGTGAAAGTGAACCATCATGTCTCTCATTCCACACTTCATCACCGTGCAATTCCGTCTGGATAAACACGTCTGAGTTCTGTAGGTATTATTTAGAGAGCAGACAGACGTCTGGAGTGATATCTATCATGGAACCACCTGCCCAGACACCACACCTCAATCCTACTGAACTGCTCTGAGATGAAGGAAATCTTCATCTAGTTAAGAACATCTTTAGAGAGTTTTAGAAGAGACACAACAAAGAGTTTCAGCTGAATGTTTGGAGAAATGAAGTGTCCTGGTGCTGAGAGTGTGAAACTGTTCTTCATGATGAGGGTTTTTAGTGGAAATAAAGTGGAAGATCTGAATGTTTATATATTTGTTTGGTCAAAAGAAATCATGGAACGTTCATGTATCTTTCAAATGCCAAAAAAGACTGAACAGAAATGTTATAAATGCTATATTACAGTTTTGGAATTTGTTATAGCACTTGAGGGCAATAATAATAAAATCATGGTTTTGTTTTTACAGAAAAAAAATCACCATTACACATACATAAATAAAAATGTGAGATTGCCTGAATCATCTAATCATCACGCTAAAACTCAGATGTCTGATAACAATGTTTGTCTGATTTCAAATCAAATTCAAATTTCAACTTTTTTTTTTATGATTTTTGATGTCCCCTTAGGTCAGGAGATGGATTATTATTGGGAATTTAAAAAGTTATCTGGCAACCCAAGCTGTGATTATAATTAATCAATTCAATTTGTGAAGAAACGTTGCTGCAGAAGTTCATTTACTGTGTTTATCATTGAAAAAAGAGCAGTTCCATGTTTCTGCTCCTGTCAGTAGATGGCGGAAGTGTTCAGCGCTTCCTCCTATGAAGCTCCTAGAGGATGAGTGAAATGAGCTCAGGTTCCACCCCGTCCCTGTTCTCGTCCCTGCACCACGCTCCGCTCTCCGGATGTCCTGAATGTCTCCTCGCTGTAACTGAACGCTGGTGATGCAATGATCCACGTGTGTTTTTATCTCCAGATGTTTCATCCTGCATTTCTGCTCCAGTGCGATCTGCACTTGCTTCTGCCCTATGCTGCCAGGACTGTGGCTATTTTAAGGCTCTGAAGAAGGTCAGCGCTCTGCAATGATGTACTTCATTTGGGCTTCGTGGAAGTAACTACATTTCTCCCTGCATGTCTGTGCAGGAACATCAGCAAAGGAAACTGGAATAACAAGAATGTGACCTGGTTGAATTTTCCACAGTGAGTAAATGGGATGATTTAGATGCTTTTTTCTTCTCTGTGCATCTCCTACTCCAGCTGCTACTTAGCTGAACTACCTCATGTGATTTTTTTGCTGTTTGTTCTGGAGGGATTTGTTCAGAATGACGTGGGTGAATGGTCCACATTTGATGAGCAAATTTAAAGCAGTGTAGGTCACTGCAGTGATGTCAGACAGCGCAGACGATGCCCTGGTTCTCCTGGAGATCCTCGAGGTTCTGGGCGCGTGCCGTGCACGTGTGTCCTACGCAGACGTGTGCGTGTATCTGAGTGGACGTTATGAGCTTCACCCGCTGTTGGAGCTGAGGAGTCTGCTGTACTCCACGGCGTGCCGAGACCCGTGTTTCCCAGCCACGCTTTTCCGTGAACGCCTTCATCCTCCCTGCAGCAACCGTCTGTCTGCGGCCGCTGACGTCGTCTCGCTCTTCAACCTGCTCACACACACACGTCTGCCGCCCTCACACACTAATTCCCTGACCTCCTGCTTGGGCTGCCCTCAGGAGCATGCACGCTGTGATTGGCTGCATGCAGAAGGCGGAGTTATAGCTCCAGGATGTAAATATGAGGACTCCACTGAGGCGCTGATCAGTCTGAACACCGGGGGGTCGCACGTGAACACTCCAGCGCGATCGCTCACTCACACACATCAGCGACACATCATGCAGAGGGCACACTCTCTAGATGTTTCATGCACTTCCTCTGGAAACCAAGACTCGGCCACCAAGGGGGATAGAGATGTGGATCTGGTTCAAAGCTGCATTCAGAAGAGGAGCATCTTCAAGGCGGAATTCCACAAACTGGTGCCGTTTACTCCCGCAGACGGCAGCAGTCCGATCCAGGAGGGATCCAGAGAGGACAGTGACGATGGACAGTTTCTTTCCTGTAACAACCCTTATTCTGAATCTGCTCATGACGCACATTCAGAAGATGTTCAAACGCAGTCTTCTGAAACAGATACACCGCCTGATGCACAGACTCCCTACCTCCAGAAACATAAAAGCTTAGATGACCTGCAGAGCTCCACCTACTTTGGGCCTACAGTCATAGAAAGGACGTACCACCAAAGTCCGGCCCTGACGGCCAAAAGCCACAGTCTGGACATCGACAGCAGCCTCATAGAACCGTCTGAGCACGACAATCCTGGACTGGACCGGCCAAAACCGCAAAGACCTAGATCAGAAAAATCTGCTTTAGACAAATCTGGACTTTCAAAAACCAGATTTACTAAACCTAGCTTTGAGGGCAGTAGCTTTGACATTCCCGGGTTTGACCCGTTTATCGTGCAGTCAGTTCGAGACACCCTAAAGCGTCTGAGTGGGATAAGTCTGGATGCTTGGTATGACTGGTCACCTGATGCTGAGGGTGTGGTTAGTGTGGCCACTCAGACGGACCTTGGTGACCGGCGTGCTCTGAGGAGCCTCCTGCTGAGTGAAAAGCTCTCGATTGATAACACAGACATTGCAGAGGATGACATTAGTGCAATTTTCCGCTTTTTGGATGACATTAGCATGTGTGGCTCAATGGCCGTCCTGCCTGGAGATTCGGGAGGACCTCAGGAAGGAGGTGGAGCTGGGTTGCCAGAGCGCCGGGAGCGTTTAGGAAAGCTCAGACGTCTGTTTCACTCTCTCGAGGGACCAGAAGAAGGAGTGCGATGGGGCGTGGGACGACTCCTGCAGAGGGTCACGGAGCTGGAGCAGCGTCTGGAGCCAATCTCTGAGCTGAGAGAGCAGCTGGCGCTCGTCCTCTCCACACTGAACCGGCTGGAGCAAAGAGGCCAACTGGTGCATTCAAACTCGGAACCTGTCCAGCAGCAGCCTCCACCACAGGCTCCATCAGAGAGAAGCTCCAGACCCAGTCTGAGTTCTGAAGCAGACGGAGCTGCCGCTAAACGCAGGGGTTTGTTCACGCGCAACTCCAGGAGCCATACAGAGAGCAGCAGCTCTGAGCAACATCGCGAATGGAGCGTCAGTTACAGCAAGGAGCAACACCTACATCCTTTACATGTATGCACACACACACACTAACACAAACATGCACTCAAAAACACACACTCAGCCATGAAGCCACAACACTTCATTCTTGACTTTCTGTGTCTTGATTTTGTTCACATACGCAGGCCGAGCATCATGGAGCACTTTATAAGAAGGAGAACCATCCAGTTCAGGAGAGAAAGAGTTCCATCATCATTCCTGACATCCACAAGGCTCCTCCACGCTCCTCCATGCAGAAAGCCAACCTTCACCCAACTGATCGACCAAAGGTGTCCTGGAGTCAGTCAGAGCTCACACCCCTTGACCTGCAGGTAAACTCTCGCTCCTCAGACATCTGCTGATGTTTCTCTAAAGGTTGCTGGTGTCCATTTTAAAACAGAGTCAATTAAAAAATAGTTTGATTCAGAGGTTTCACAGGACAATATCTGAATTATTTATTTATTTATCTCTTTACTGATTCATCTCCTGGGACATACCTGCAGGTGTCTTCACTTTTTCTCTACTGCAAACATGAAACCTGCACATTTACCTAAACAGAAACAACTGAAACTTTTTAACTATTAAACTATTTTCTGAAACTGTTAAAAGTTTAGAAAAACGTCATCACTGCTGAATCGTAATTATATTATATTATATTATATTGTAAAAATTAAAAGTTTAAAGGAAATGGAAAACGTCACTAAGATTCTTACAGTCTGCTTCTGTTTTGTGTGAAAACACCTGAATAACACCTTAATAACACCTTAATAACACCTTAATAACACCTGAATAACACTTTAATAACACTTTAATAACACTTTAATAACAGCGATAAGGAAGTGTGATTGTTAATTTGTGTGTTTTGGGGGCGGAGCTAGGCGTTATCTTAGGTTCCTTTGAAGTCAGAAAGTCAATGAATGTTTTTCTATAACGAACATTCTGCATAATAATTAGTAGTTGATTATTAAAACGGATGATGGTCGTCATGGTAACGCAGGAATACATTCAGACAGGTTTGCTGATGCCTGATGAAATAAATCATTGAGAAAGTCAAAATGTAACTTTGAGACTCGATCAGATAAAATAAAAAATCTGATTACTTGATCTAATTTACAGGATTTATAAATATCAATAAATATGCCAATTAAACCACACCCCCATGTGTGTCCAAGCTTAATATTATGATGAGCAATGATTGGAACTGTGGGCATTTCCTAATTTACATAATAATGCATATTAATTAAGACATTAAGACATTTTAATATAAAAAAATAGATGTAGACATGATCACGTGTGTGTGTGTGTGTGTGTGTGTGTGTGTGTGTGTGTGTGTGTGTGTGTGTGTGTGTGTGTGTGTGTGTGTGTGTGTATGTGTGTGTATGTGTGTGTGTATATGTGCACACGTGTGTGTTTCAGGCCCCTGAGTCTCTGGACTTCTGGATGGATGAGGTTTACACTCCGGTGTCGGACACACTCCTGCGCCGCTCGCAGTCTCTGACACGCTGCAGCCGGACGCAGGGATACCGCATCACCGCCATCAGCGTCACTGCCACCGTCATCCTCATCCTCATCATCGTCATCCCTATATGCACTGCCTAAATCCCTCTCTCTCACACACACACACACACACACACACACACACACACACACACGTATAACACACTCTAGTATTTTGGATGTCATTGTTTGTTTATTCCTGTTAGTTTTTAAGAAATGCATGAACAGAAATAATCGTGTGTAGAGAGTTGAATAAAATGTTTGCACATCTCTGTGTGAGTACACGGTGTGATCTTACACCACACACATCCTGGGGGTTGGGTTTCTCTATAAAATTGAGAAATAGGGTTGAAATCAGTGATGTTCTTGAAGATAAGTTGTCCACAGGAGATCATACACTTGCATGGTCCTAAATCCTAAAACTTATATTTATTTATTACATTTATATGATATTGCATTTATATCTTAATGCAGTCAGTCCAGTATGTTATGGTTTCTATAGTAATCACATGTAAAGCACATGCTGAAATCCTCTTAAAATAAGAAGTAACGTGAATAAAAGGAGTCTCCAGTACAAGCCCTTTGTAACAGTGAGGTAAAGCTGTAACCTGATAGAAAGTGTGTTTATTGCTGCTATAATGTAAGTCACAACAGGAACTAATATGTACATCAATGTTATAATATTAAAATGAGTTATTCATGAATCAACTTCAGGGAGCAACAGTAACTTCGCTTCCATTCTCTGACACAAAACATGGACAGAGGGGAAAAAGGACTGTGAGATTGTTTTAATAAGTTTTATTACCTGAGTACAACACACACACACACACACACACACACACACACACACAAAACAAGCTGATTGGACACTTAAGAGTTAGGAAATGTTTCTGGTAAATTCTATTAGCTGCCGCTGAAATGCCCATTAGTGTAAT
>MU551585.1:445271-454901 GCA_024362625.1 Silurus asotus
AAGAGTTCAACAACAACAGCACCTCCTACTGAAACTCAACTGGAGTTTTTCTGCTGTGTTTATTGATCTTTTGCCACTTGATGAAACTGAATTTCTCTAATGTAATACACACACACACACACACACACACACACACACACACACACACACACACACACACACACACATATATATATATATGACCCTGCCACTCTGTCAAACGTTTAGAACCCATTGTGGCCCGCGAGTCAAAAAGTTTGCACACCCCTGGTTTAAACCGACTCCGCCATTCTCGGACCTGCACCACAGCGCCCTCTACCGGATCTGTTCTTCCTTACTTTAATGCTTGTTGCCATGGAGACGCATAAACACCCGTTTCCGATGCAGTGCTGAGAACAAATACACGTCACGGCGAGGATTATAGCGACACACACGTACACACACACGCGGAGTGTTTCTTTTTTTGCATTTTTATTGTGAAATAACGTGTTTGTGTTCGAGATCTGAAATGAATCACGTGGGAATTTACAGGCCGAGTGTCCGCGTGGGGAACTGGAGAGAGGAGATCACTCTGGAAAAGGTTCACTCACACACACACACACCCACACACACTCTACACCACATTATACACGCATAAAATACACATTACACACACCACACACTCTAAAATTAACTTACTGTGTGTGTGTGTGTGTGTGTGTGTGTGTGTGCGCGTGTGTGTGTGTGTGTGTGTGTGTGTGTGTGTGTGTGTGCGTGCAGGAGGCTCTAATGGAGTTTCTGCAGCAGAAGGACAGAGGAGAGCTCACTGTCCAAAAGAACTCCGTTTTAAAACAAAACCTCCTCAAACCTGTAAGTATCATCTCATCTTACCTCATCCATCACATCTCATCTTACCTCATCCATCACATCTCATCTCACTTTATCCATCACATCTCATCTCACTTCATCCATCACATCTCATCTCACTTTATCCATCACATCTCATCTCACCTCATACATCACATCTCATCTCACTTCATCCATCACATCTCATCTCACCTCATACATCACATCTCATCTTACCTCATCCATCACATCTCATCTTACCTCATCCATCACATCTCATCTTACCTCATCCATCACATCTCATCTTACCTCATCCATCACATCTCATCTCACTTCATCCATCACATCTCATCTCACTTCATCCATCACATCTCATCTCACCTCATCCATCACATCTCATCTCACCTCATACATCACATCTCATCTCACTTCATCCATCACATCTCATCTCACCTCATCCATCACATCTCATCTCACTTCATCCATCACATCTCATCTCACATCATCCATCACATCTCATCTCACCTCATCCATCACATCTCATCTCACTTCATCCATCACATCTCATCTCACTTCATCCATCACATCTCATCTCACCTCATCCATCACATCTCATCTCACTTTATCCATCACATCTCATCTCACTTTATCCATCACATCTCATCTCACTTCATCCATCACATCTCATCTCACCTCATCCATCACATCTCATCTCACTTTATCCATCACATCTCATCTCACTTCATCCATCACATCTCATCTCACCTCATCCATCACATCTCATCTCACTTCATCAATCACATCTCATCTCACTTCATCCATCACATCTTATCTCACTTTATCCATCACACCTCATCTCACTTCATCCATCACACCTCATCTCACCTCATCCATCACATCTCATCTCACATAGAGACCATGATTTCTACTTACACTGTTTTATATCAGTGATGATGCAGGTGTAGGTGTGAGGTGTTACAGGACATTAGTGCAGGTGGAGGTGAAGAACATCCCAGAGAGCATTATAATGGTGTAAGACCTCACACAGTGGAATTACACCATGGTCACTTCCAGCATTGAGGAGCTCAAGCTGTTATTGATGTTTGCAGAGAAAAACTGACTGAATGGATCAAAAGAACTTTATTTTCATTACGCAGTTTAAATATACGACTCGTTACATCTACAGTTCTGCTGCTCCGAATCAAACTGCCATCATTTGAAAAAAATTGTGTCCAGTTCGTCAATTTATTGTTGTGCCTCGAGCCGTTAATTTAAAAATTAATATTCACCATAGAAGTTCCACCACGTGCAAAACTCCTCCATGGAGGTCAGTGAGGTCATTAGGGAATGTGTACAATCACCGTCTCACACTGGATGGAACTGGAACTGGATGTAACTATGGTAACAGATGTTTAAAAACAGCACATTTACATTCAACTGATACTACCAACACTCTGAACTCACACCTGAACCTTCAGCCAATCACAATCCACTATTCACACCTGAACCTTCAGCCAATCACAATCCACCATTGATACCTGAACTTCCAGCCAATCACAACCTTCCTGTATCATGTCTTTAGTCTTCACATCCTGATGATGATGTAACTAGTATAATAAGACATTACATGTGTTTACAATATGATTATGAGTTTGATGAGTAATAATAGTATCTGACACTGAAAGTACCGAATCAGTTCCGTTTCTCCGTTTCTCCAATTTTGGATTTAGTATTTCCTGTCTGTGTGAGGAAACATTTTACCTCCCAGGATGTCTAAATGAGGAAAAAAAATATTTAATGGAAAAAAAGATGTGTGTATATATATGTGTGTGTATGTGTGTGTGTGTGTGTGTGTGTGTGTGTGTGTGTGTGTTTGGAATTGAAAAGAAAACCTGAGAGACATGACAGAAAGGAAGTGAAAGCTGTTGAGAGGAAGTGAAAACAATAAGATATAGAGTTAAACATGAATAAGAGATTATTTATATCACACTCGTGCTGTTATTTATAAGGTGTTTATTCCAGGCCGTAGTGAATGTATTGGAGTGTGACCTGTACCTGTGCTCTAGGTGGCGCTGTCCCCCTCCCCGGACGGGTTGTTGCGTTTCGGAGACACGGTCATGCTGATAAACACAAGAAGAACAGAGAACCCCGAGTGTGTCCTCAGCATCGTCGCTGATCTCAGTGACATCACAACACATCTGGAAACCAACTCCAAGCCGTACCTGCGGGGGCCATGTCAGGTGGGCGGAGCCAGCAGCATCCAGCCATGTGTGAGGAACGCCTTCATCATCACCAGGTAATCATTTTCATGTAGGATTGAACTCCAGGTCTCATGTAGAAATCATTAGAAGGAGCATTTAAAAGGATCTGTGGTGTTCTGGGAGAAAATCAGACTTTTTATCATATTTATTACCTGAAATAAAGCAATTTATTTGTAAATATTTTTTCATATTTATTGCTAATGAATAATAAGGCTATTTTAATAACTCAAACTCAAAACCAAATAAACACACCATGTAAAATATAACAAAAATAAAAAGACTGAATCATGAAAATGTGCTAAATGAAATAAATATAAATATATCCATTGATAAACATTACGATATAATTAATAAATGATCAATAATAAATCTAGCACTCTCTGTGCAGCGTGCAGTGTCACGTGTAAAAAAAACAGCAGTGATTCACCTCTAGAGGCGGCTTTTGTAATTACAGCAGACCAAAACCCGGAAAAACTATAGGTATGGATTTTTGTTGATATCTGACAGTTCCAGCGGCCAGCATTGATTAAAAACTGAGGAACATTTTAAAAGCCAACCTTTATAATCAAATACAGATATGATATGAGTAAAACACATATGCACTGGCTGAGCTACGCTACTGGAATCTATGATCACAATGTGTACTTACCCTAACACTGTTCTCTCCATGTTTAGTGTCCATTTTGTTATTTTGCAAATTTTTTATTTCAGTTTGGTGAACATTTTCTTAGATTTATAAATGAGGCTTATTGCGTGTCTCACACACACACACACACACACACACACACACACACACACACACACACACACACACACACACACACACACACTCACACTTCTTTTTTTCTGTGGTTTGTGGTTTAGTGTCGACGAGACTGCAGATGGAGAAATTCTCCGATATGAGCAGAACTTCGCCCTCAGGACAACGCCAGGATTCGGGGGAGAGGTAAATGAGCAACCAGCAGCTTATCAGGATGTGATTCAAAGTTTCTTTAATGGAACAGTGATGTCACTGTAAAAAGGGAAATAACATCATTCTTTATTCTACAATTCCATCTTCTTGTTAAATCATGAACTCCTTCACGGCTCAGTGGAGCGTCGCCTCGGTTAGGCAACACACTCACGCAGCACAACACGCAGTCGCGTCTGATTGGTGATTCACCTCGTGGAGTTTTTTTCACTAAAATCCAGGTGTGTTCTGTGCAGCTTTACCTGGCAACTGACCACAAAAGCTTCCAGAAGTGTGCTAAGAAATCCCGCCTACAGGAAGTGAGCTTAGTGAAGCAGCTGGACTTCCTGTGTTGGTGGAAGCTGCTTTATATTAATCCACAGGAACGACTTGAACATGAAGGTTTCCCTGTGCAGGTAAACACAAAAACACATCTGTAAAACATCTGTTAACACAACCACATACCTGGAAAACACACATATACAACTGTAAATACCTGTAAAGCCAACTACACACATAACTACACAACTGCAAACACCTGTAAACAAACATCTGTCCTTGTTAACACACCTGCAAACGTGTAAAATACTGGTAAACATGCCTCTACCTTCTAAACACTCATACACACCTGGAAACACCTTTCAAATACCTGTAAACACACCTGTAAACACTTTTTCAAAACACATGTAAACACCTTTCAAATACCTGTAAACACACCTGTAAACACTTTTTCAAAACACCTGTAAACACCTTTCAAATACCTATAAACACACACACCTGTAAACAACTTTCAAATACCTGTAAACACACCTGTAAACACTTTTTCAAAACACCTGTAAACACCTTTCAAATACCTATAAACACACACACCTGTAAACAACTTTCAAATACCTGTAAACACACCTGTAAACACTTTTTCAAAACACCTGTAAACAACCTTTTAAATACCTGTAACCACACCTTCACTGTATGGGTAGTGTTTACTGCGGAATGTGTGTGTGTGCAGTGTTGTGTTTCATTCCTTTTATTCTTTCTTTTTGTTTTTATTTTTCTCACATTACATCTTGCTTTCTTTCTTTTTCTTATTCTCTCTGTTTTTATTTAATTTTTCACTGTTTTTTCTTTCTGTCTTTTTCAGGGTATAGTTTTGATAAATGATAGTTTGAAGGTCAGACTGAAAATAACAGTGTGTGTGTGTGTGTGTGTGTGTGTGTGTGTGTGTGTGTGTGTGTGTGTGTGTGTGTGTGTGTGTGCAGGTGAACACTAAGCTGCTCGTGTCTCACTGTAAGACTAACCAGTGTCTCTCCGCCCTCTCCGATCACACGCTTTGGTAAGGACACGATTCGCGTGTTTGCACTCGTTCACTGCTGTTCTGATGAATTGTGATTAGATCGGACTCTGATTCACTCTGATTATTCTCGTGTAGGACTGTATTCGGAAAAGAGTCTGAGATCACAGCTCACACCTTCCTGGATTCCCACAAGGCCGAGCGGGACTGTAATCACTGGATGCTCATGACGGCGGATCCTGGAGACGAAGAATCAAGGCGCTGAAACGTCACACCGAGTCCGACATCACCGACCAGAACCACTTAGAAACACACACACACACACACACAAGAAGAAAAGTGACCTCAGGTACACATGTGGAACCCCCACGTGGAATTCACTAATGATGAAATGAGCAGATCTTTATTCCTGTTTCAGCTGAAAGACCTCGCAGTGTGTTTCCTTCTCCAGTCTGAATTATTGATATTTGTATTGTTCTGTTTGTGTGTTTATTAAAACTTAATTAAAACATTAAGATTATTTACAAGCTTGAAATGAGTGAAAATATTAGTAAAAGGTTTGATAATGTTAGATGTGGTTTATTGGGATGTTATCAGCAGATCTGATCATGACTGATACCTACACATGCTACACACACCAAACACACACACAGATTACAGGGGCTTTAATTCACTCACAGTGTGGAAAAGTTTACACTCAGATGCTCTTTATTCTGAAGCAGCTCAGTGTGTCACTGACACTTCTGACCTTCACTCCACATTTCTGATTCCCACCTGTTGTTGTTTCTTCTGTTCCGATCACCTGATTTTTACCTGGTTTTGGGATTCAGAACTCGATTATAGACTGAGATTTGTGTTTCATTTGACTGCCCAAAAACACTGCACCTGCACCCTAACCTCACTCCCACACCCCCCACATACACACCCACACCTGCACACACACTTCTCTTGTACCTGTACCCACATCTGCACATATACCTGCACCTGCAACTACACCTTCACCCCCAACTGCTCTGGAAACTACACCTGTACCCACACCTGCAGTTTTGCACCTGTACCTGCATCCACACCTCCAACTTACAGCTTCACCTCTGACTGTTACAAAGCACTGAAACTGGAGATTCATTCCACACACATTGCATGAACATATCACACACCTGTGAATAAGCCGTTACTATGGAAACGATAACGTATCAGAACTAGTGCAGTTCTGAGAACCTGCCGGTCTTTCTGAGCACCTGGTGTTTTAAAGCTGCTGGGGGTTTTGTCTGTTGTTATGGAAACTGAAATTGAAAATTGATTTGTAGATTAAATTGTAGATTTGTGTAAATATCACACGAGTTGTGGAACATTTATAAAGATTTATTCTTTTAAAGTGCAAAATCTGTAGGAAGGTGCACTGCCTCCTGCTGGTAAGTACACAGAATAACAGGTTTTATTATACACACACACACACACACACACACACACACACACACACACACACACACACACACACACACACACACACTAAATGAATGAAGTGTGTAGAGTTGTATATTAGAGTCAGTCAGGTTTTAACTGCTCTTGTGTCCTTTTTTCTTCTTCTCCTCTTTTTTCTTTTGATTCTTGCTCTTTTTTGGTCGTCTCTTACCCACCTGAGGACACAAAGAGACATCATGTGCATTTCTGTGCAGTTGCACAACTAATATTTATTGTGTTATTTATTGGTTTTTTTTATTTTTTTATAAATACACACAATTAATTACGTGATAAACGAAATAAATTCAAATCACTCATTAGATTTTGTGCCTTTTATTTCCACTCAGAACATGTCTGAGATCTAAACATCAGCATTTTCTCTAAAATCTGCCCAAATCTTCAGATGTGTAATAATAAATCCAATCCCATCCTGAGAGTTTCATAATCAACTAAACCCTGACTTCAATTCTATCATCCTAAAAAGACTCCATTTACAGAAATCCTCCTGACACTGCACACACACACACACACACACACACACACACACACACACACACACACACACAAATATGAAAAAACAAAAAACAGGATGAAGGGAAGAAGAGAAATTTTTAATCAGAAGAATAAAACACAATATAGAAATAAATTATTAAATAAATTATTAAATAAATACTTAAATAAAGAATGCTCAAAAATAACAAGAATAAATAGATAGATAATTGTGTGTGTGTGTGTGTGTGTGTGTGTGTGTGTGTGTGTGTGTGTGTGTGTGTGTGTGTATATGTGTGCATGCGTGCATGTGTGTGGGTTTTATTGAGATACATTTTTCCACACAGTCCATTCACTCCACTGGGAGCGCAGCAGTGAGTCTCGGCAGCGAGCTCGCAGTTTGCTGGTTCCCCTCGGAATCAAGATGTTTCCTCCTGAAGAGTCCACGTTCTGAAGAAAGGTGAAGAAATTGATTTGTTCATGTTTATAAACCAGTGGTGGACAAAGTGCACAATCCATGTACACATTTATTATTACTATAATGTTCCTATGATTATTTTTATCACAGGACTTTTAACTAAATCAACTCAGTTTATGTAAAAAGACTCGAATGTGACTCTCAGTTTCAAAGTCAAATAAGAGTGGATAAAAAGCGAGTCACGAATCAGAAACGAGCGCACGCTCTGTTTTACACGTGTTCTGATTGGCGCTTGGTGCATCTACTGATCACCAACATCAGTTCAGCATCAGTTCAACATCAGTTCAGCATCAGTTCAGCATCAAGCAGAACCTGTATGAACTGAACCGTATGTTTGATATGTTGGTTGAAGTTACAGTAAAAATCTCCCCAAACTCATCACTGTCACACACTGACCTTCATCGTCACCTTCACACACATTGACAATCTTCACAGTTTCCAAAATCCAAAATCTCTCTACAGTATAAAAGTGTGCGGTAATGATTTTATTCATCTTACACCACAACATCTCACCATCTATTATGCTTTAGAGCAGCTATAAACGCTCATGTTCTTGCAGCTTGTCACGTGACTGAAAAACAAAAAAAGCTGGAGACTCCTTCCATACATCACATCAACACAAGAACATCTTACTTCAAGAAGATTTCATACGACCGACTATTAGACTGAGATTATTGTCAATGGAGTGTAGAGCTGAATAAGCCGTTGCTATGGAAACCATAATGAGCACATTAATATAAACCTGTTACACTGTCCTGGCCAATCAGCATGCAGTTTATCAACACCTCCTGGCCAATCAGCATGCAGCTCATAAACACCACCTGACCAATCAGCATGCACCTCATAAACACCACCTGACCAATCAGCATGCAGCTCATCAACATTCTGCATTGTGTAGTGTCTGTGGGAGTCACGTGATCAGAGAACACACGACTCAGAGCAGAAGAGTGGAGAGAGTGGAGAGAACTACACAATTCTGTTTCCTGTAAATAATCTACAGAGATTTCATGATGCTTTGTTTGTGTGCATCCAGTAGAAAACAAATCACTAGAGACGACTCGAGTCACATTAAAGACTCATAAATAAACAAAGTCTTTTCACTGATTATTTGATTGGATATTTATGAGGTTTGCTGAAGAAGACACTCACGCAGGAATGAGTGTAATTGACTTGTGTGATCTGGCCGTCGGTTCTGCTCACAAACTGGATTTCATGCTCTAGAGGATAATAACTCAGCGGCAGAATCCAGGTGACTGGAGGTTTCAGGTCCAACATGCTCCCATTCTCTTTCTTCAACACGGAGACACGAGGACATCCGGGTCTTACTGCAGACACATAGAGAGAGAGACACTGTATACTGTACACACACTGTACACACACACTGTACACACACACTGTACACACACTGTACACACACACACTGTACACACACACTGTACACACACACACTGTACACACACACTGTACACACACTGTGCACACACACTGTACACACACACTGTACACACACACTGTGCACACTTACTGATATCTCGGATGTAGAAACTGTAGCTTGTGTTAAAGTAGTGGTTTAGATCAGACATTCCTTCTCCAATCACCACTATGGGCGTGGCCTCCTCCGCAAACGGGTTTGTGGTGTGTGTCAGGTAGAACTTCCCCTCTGAGGACGGCTTCAACCAGTCATCTCCATTTCTACACAAACACACACACACACACACACACACACACACACACCATAAAAACATATTGTCAGTTATTGTAATATAAATAACGCACAATGTGTGTGTGTGTGTGTGTGTGTGTGTGTGTGTGTGTGTTTGGATTTGTGTGTATGTGTTTGTGTGTGTGTGTCTGTTTCTGTGTGTGTGTGTGTGTGTGTGTGTGTGTGTCTGTTTCTGTG
>MU551585.1:463762-476262 GCA_024362625.1 Silurus asotus
CTCTCTTTCTCTCTCTCTCTCTCTCTCTCTCTCTCTCTCTCTCTCTTTCTCTCTCTCTCTCTCGTTTATTATTTCTCTATTCTTACGTTGTTATTTATAGTTTCTCTCGCGGTGTTCTTTGTGTAAATTGGTGTACAATTTTGTGTAGAAAAAAAGACGCAACATAAAGAATAATAATATAACAGTAATTTATCGTGTGTGTCTTTCCTGCGATTTCAATAAAGTTTTTTTGTACAAACCGGAAGCGTTTTTGCAGTTCAAAATGGCGGCTCCCTTGTGGCTGTAGAAGCAACGTGATTTTACACACTTATTTATAAAATAAATAGATTTTAAAACATTGAATGTGCAGCGGGAGCAAAGTTATTGGTAAGGAAATGTCTGTTCGTTTGTTAGGTTTATTTTTAGATTGAAATTTAAGGCGTAATGTTGCTCGCTGTTGTTCCGCGTGACTGACGCGCGTTAGTGGCGTATTTACACGTAGATGTGAATATAATAATAATAATCATAATAATAATAATAATAATGATAATAATAATAATAATACACATCTACATTTATTTTTTCTTATTCGTGTTTGTTGTCTAATTTGAAATGGTACTGTGTGTGTGTGTGTGTGTGTGTGTGTGTGTGTGTGTGTGTGTGTGTTTATGCGCCCACGTGTTTTCATCATGTCCATATTTCGGGATAAAATAATTAACAGTTCTCTTATTTGGAAACTTGAATCGTTTGATCGACACGCCGCTCTTCTGTATTTCTCCTGATTCTGTGATGGAGGCGATCCTGAGGTTTTAATCTCAAATCAAGAGACTTGGCTGAAAGATCTGCTTCATGTGGGGGGGTTGAAAGTGGAAGATCTGCTATAGAGCTTTAATTGAACACCTTTGGGTTCCTCAGGCCTTCTCCCCCCCCCCCCCCCCCGACTTTACTAACATGCGTGTAGCTCAATGAATCTCCTCAAAATCCAGTGGAACATCTTCCCAGAAGTGTGGAGATTAATAGAACAGCTCATCAGACATAAATGTGGAATGAGGTGTTTGGAAAAGAAGCACTTAGCAGTTTTCTAGTCAGGTGTCCACAGTTGTATTGTCTGTGTTGGTGTGCTTGTGTGTGTGTGTGTGTGTGTGTGTGTGAGTGTGATGAAGAAACCCATGGTGATGTGGATTTTCTGGTGATCACACAGCTGTAATCAGTATCGAGTCTGATCTTCTTCCTCCTGCAGGATTGTAACTCAGTGAGATCCTCAGCTGCACTATGGCCTTGTTTAAACCCACTAAAGTCCTGACGTACCCCAGACTGGGGGAGCGCGTGACCGAGGAGACGCTGTACTGGAAAAACTACAAGGTACCGAATCAGAGTCATTTCATTTCTGTTAAAGGTTCTGGTTCTGTTCCGGTTCTTTAAACACTTCTCTTTCGCGTTCCTCTCTCCTTCTTCATTTCAGGCTCCGGTGCAGATAAAGGAATTCGGTGCCATCACAAAAATCGAGTTTTCTCCTCAACCACCTCACAATTACGTAGTGACGGCGTCCACACGGGTACGGCTGAGTCTCTCAGGCTCTCACACGTCCTTTCACTCGGCTATGTGAAGCGTGTTGAACTTTCTGACCTGTGTGTGTGTGTGTGTGTGTGTGTGTGTGTGTGTGATCTCAGATCCAGATGTACGGCTCTCACTCTCAGGAGCCGCTGCGCAGTTACAGTCGCTTCAAGGACACTGCGTATGGTGGGAGTTTCCGTGGAGACGGGAAGCTTCTGGTGGCAGGAAGTGAAGAAGGACTCATTCGCCTGTTCGACATCGGGGGCAGAGTCGCGCTGCGTCAGTTCACTGGACACTCCAAGTATGTCTGTCTGTCCGTCTCTCTCTGTCTGTCTGTCCGTCTCTCTCTGTCCGTCTGTATTTGTGTGTGGGTGGAGCCTATAGTAATAAAACTCTGATTGGTCCTTCAGGGCGGTGCACGTCACCTCCTTCCTGTCTGATGGATACCGTGTGCTATCGGGGTCTGATGATTTGTCGTCTCGTGTTTGGGACGTTGCGAGTGGATCAGAACTCTGTTCTTTCACCGAACACACTGATTACATTCGAGCTGCGACGGCCAGCAGACTGAACCCAGACGTCTTCATCACCGGTAACCAGATCAGGAGCTGTGCTGTAAACACGAATATGAGATCAAACACCACTGATCAATAAATCAACATTAAATAACAATCAATACAACATGATCATTTTATAGAACATAACATGCAGAGAGAGAGAGAGAGCGAAAGAGAGAGAGTGAGAGAGAGCGAGCGAAAGTGAGAGAGAGTGATCGAGCAAGAGAGAGAGAGAGAGTGAGAGCGAGCGAGCGAAAGAGAGTGATCGAGCAAGAGAGAGAGCGAAAGAGAGCAAGAGAGTGAGCGAGCGAGCAAAGGAGAAAGTGAGAGAGAGAAAGTGAGGGAGAGAGAGCAGGCGAGCAAAAGAGAGAGTGATCGAGAGAGAGAGCAAAAGAGAGAGAAAGAGAGCAAGAGAGAGTAAGCAAGAGTAAGGGAGCGAGCAAAGGAGAAAGTGAGCGACGAGCGAAAGTGAGAGAGAGTGATCGAGCAAGAGAGAGAGAGAGTGAGAGCGAGCGAGCGAAAGAGAGTGATCGAGCAAGAGAGAGAGCGAAAGAGAGCAAGAGAGAGTGAGCGAGCGAGCAAAGGAGAAAGTGAGAGAGAGAAAGTGAGGGAGAGAGAGCAGGCGAGCAAAAGAGAGAGTGATCGAGAGAGAGAGCAAAAGAGAGAGAAAGAGAGCAAGAGAGAGTAAGCAAGAGTAAGCGAGCGAGCAAAGGAGAAAGTGAGCGAGAGAGAGAAAGTGAGGGGGAGAGAGTGAGTGAGAGAGAGAGAGAGAGAGAGAGCGCGCGCGAGAGAGAGTGAGCGAAAGAGTGAGCGAGAGAGAGAAAGTGAGAGGGAGAGAGTGAGAGAGAGCGAGCGAAAGAGTGAGTGAGAGAGAGCGCTCCGTAATGAACAAATAATTAATTAATGATTTAATTTTGTTCGTGTTTCACAGTGTGATTTATTTGTACAAGCTGTTTGTTTAGTCAGATCACATTAGATTAGATTAAGATTAGATCAGATGTGATCAGACGTGTGCAGGTGTGTGAAGGTGTGATTGGTCACTAACACTAATCTCTGCTCTGACAGGTTCTTATGACCACACAGTGAAGGTGTGTGATATGCGGTCAGGAGGCAGTGTGATGACACTTCCACACGGTCATCCTGTCGAGTGTGTGCTGCTTTATCCATCTGAGGCGCTCGTGGTGTCCACAGGTATCTCCTCCCCCCTACTCCTGTTCTTCATCCTAGTCATCATCATCATCATCATCATGAGTGGGCGTGTGCAATATTAACAAAAAAGTACATCTGGGGTTTTTTGTGGGGTTTTATTTAGTGAGTTATGATAATTAGGGGATATTCTTATGAGTGTGTTATTGTGCAGAGATCTTCAGGATCACTGTGAACAGCTTTGATGTTCATGTTCTGTGTGGTGTTCAGTTCACAGCAGTCACAAATTAAACCTTTAAAACGATTTCATCTTTAAATTTACAATAAAATAGACATTTTGTCCTTTACCAAGCAGATTAATTCAGTATCAACAAAATTCATCTTTGCTATCATTTATTTAAACATAAAACATTGAATATTGATTTTTGATTCTTTATTAAAATATGGGGAGATGTTTGAGAAATGTTAACGCCAGTAGGTGGCAGCAAATCACTGTTAATAAAAGAGTCATTGCGATTGAACCGAATCATGTAAACGAGTGATTCATTCAGGAACGAGTCACCGTTAGAGCCGCAAACCAGTGCAGTGGTTTTGTTTACAATCTGTTTTCTTGGTGAAATCGAGCAATGTGGTGTCTAAAACGCAAATCTCTTGATATGAACTTCTTGTTTATTGAACCGTTGAATCAAATCATTATCACATTTGTAATTATGCTGATTTGGAGAAAAATGCGGCACTTTTCACACAATATTAAATAAATATATGAAATAATATAAATGTGCACATTTTCTGCACCATATCTTACATTTTGTAAATGTTAATAAACAAACTGAATCATGCAGTGAAAGAACACACTCTCTAGTCTAATCTACTAGACTTCGTGTGATGTGAGTGTGTGTGCACTCTGTAGGTGTGTGTTTGGATTTTGTGATTTACAAAATAATAAATCTCAAATCGCACATCATTAAAACAACAATTAGGATATTATTGTAGAAGATACATTTATACTGTACCCCTAATAATGATGATGATAATAATAATAATGATTGTTGTTCTTGTTGATTAGTGTTTAATGAAAAGGTGTGTAACACTCATGTGGTCTTTGTGTGTGTGTGTGTGTGTGTGTGTGTGTGTGTGTGTGTGTGTGTGTGTGTGTGTGTAACAGGAGGTCGGTATGTGAAGGTGTGGGATTTGTTAAAAGGAGGTCAGCAGCTTGTGTCTTTGAAGAATCACCACAAAACCGTCACATGTGCGTGTCTGAGCTCCACTGACAACCGACTGCTCACAGGCTCGCTCGACAGGTGTGTGTGTGTGTGTGTGTGTGTGTGTGTGTGTGTGTGTGTGTGGTTTTGGTATTCTTGTCGTTATAAGCTCAGTGTCAGTTCTCCATGTAAAGTCCAGCACTAATACTGAAAGCTTTGCTGTGGATGTGATTATTACAGACATGTGAAGGTTTATAACTCCTCCTACAAAGTGGTCCACAGTTTTGATTACGCAGCGTCCATCCTCAGCCTCGCCCTCGCCGTGAGTCACTGCATCCACACTGTTCACAATCTGTTCGCAACCTGCCATACTGACCTTCACACACACTCATACACTCTTCTCTCTCTCTCTGTGTGTGTGTGTGTGTGTGTGTGTGTGTGCAGCCTGGCGATGAGATGGTTGCTGTTGGAATGGCAAACGGTGTGCTGAGTGTCAGACACAGGAAACATAGCGAGGACAAACAGGAAGTGGCGAGCAGGAAGAGGCGTGGTCCTGCATACCGAGTCTTCGTCAAGGGGAAAAACTACGTCCCCAAACAGGTGAGTTTACAGAAGTGTGTTACGTCTCCCACTGTCCCCCTCACCCTCATCATCTCCTCACAAACACTCCAGCATGATCACACACACGCTTATATACACTGTATATTTATATTAGATTTATTTATATACAATGTTATTTCATACATGGCTAAATCTAATCTAATAGCAGTAGAACCTGAGTGTGGGCGGAGCTTCAGCTTCAGTCTCCTGTATGTGAACACGGGTGAAGTTTTTCTTTTTTTTCTTTTTCAGGATGATTTCCTGGTGAGTAAAACGGTGAAACAACATCTGCAGAAACACGACCGACAGCTGAAGAGCTTCCAGGTGTCTAAAGCGCTGGACACGGCACTAGAGGTAAACACACACACACACACACACACACACACACACACACACACGATGGTGTATAATAATCCTGTGCTCACAGTCAGTATGAAACCTCTGCTGTCCCTCTTTATTTATTATCACAAACAAATGAAAGGGATTTTAAACCTAATTTCTGTTTAAATGTTCCACATGGAGCAGAAGCGTTTCAGTGCTGCCAGAAATCATAGAATATTAATCATGAGGGTGTCATTAATTTCCTGAAATTGAATAAAAACATTTATGAAGGTGCCAATAATTATGTTTCATATTCACACTTATTCACCTGTTTCATACACTGTGTTTGTTTGTATATTTAGAATATTTAGTATAAAGTGTGTGTGTGTGTGTGTGTGTGTGTGTGTGTAGGGGTGGAGACGGGTCAATAAGCCAGAAGTGACCGTAGCGGTGATGATCGAGCTGAACCGCAGAGGAACACTGAGGAACGCGCTGGCAGGACGAGATGAACGGAGTTTAACCACACTGCTCAACTTCCTGCTCAAGTACGTGCAGGAACAATACACACACACACACACACACACACACACGCTATAATGATTGACTTGTTCCCACAGGAACGTAACAGATTCTCGGTTCTCCAACGTGCTGCTCATGGTGGCAGACCTGATCGTCGGTGAGTTTCTTACTAATAAGAAGAATATAAAGTGTTTGAAATGATTGTGTATAATTATAATAGTTTATATAAAAACAGCAAAACTGTTGTAAAGAAAGTGATCTCACCTGGTGTCCTGCAGAAATAAGTGTTTACAGGTGTTCTTGTGTAATTAGCTCCGCCTTCTGAAACAGCTCTTTAACTCCGCCCCTTCCGCTAAAATACATTTGATGAGATGTGGGTGTATTTTACCTTAAATCCAGCAGGGGGCTATTAAAAGGTGAATAGTGGCTGAGAGGCTCACTTTGTGTGTGTGTGTGTGTGTGTGTGTGTGTGTGTGTGTGTGTGTGTGTGTGTGTGTGTGTGTGTGTGTGTGTGTGTGTGTGTGTGTGTAGATCTGTATCAGCAGGTCGTCCCTCAGTCTCCTGTAGTTGAACGTCTGCTGCAGCGTCTGATGGAGCTCCTGGGACGTGAAGCAGAACTTCAGCAGGAGATGCTGCAGGTTTTGGGAATCCTCGACACGCTCTTTGCCTCTTTGACCCCGAGGAAGGAGGCCAAGGCCCCTCCAGGCCCCCTTGCCATCCAGGAGTCCCACATGCAGAACATCTAAAGTGCATTTGTTCCAAATCCACACCACAAGAGCTCAGAGCTTCAACACCAGGCGACTACACAGACTTTCATTCAGATGATTATGGGTGCAGATCTCAACATCTGCATCATGCTGATACACTCACACTCACAGCTGTTGTTTTATATGTCTGTAAAGTAAAAAAAAAATACATGTGAATAAATTCTTTCTTTATTGATTTGTTGTTTTTCCACCTGTTTTATTTCAAAAAAGAAAAATATACCAGAACCAGTGAAAAGTTTGGATTCACCTTCTAAACAAAAACATGTTGAAGATCCCAGAATGTTGTATATTTTCACAGCTTTGCAACCTCGTGGCTTTCTCATCAGCCTCATCAGGATGTCAACTGGAATGTTTTCTTTTGTTTTCTCAACAATCTTGGGTTCTCAATGTTAAATGCTTGTTGGCTGCTTTTCCTTCACTCCAACTCCAAACCATCTCAACTGGATTTAAATGGGATGATTGTGGAGACCAGGACGTCTGATGCAGCACTCCATCGCTCTCCTTTTGGGTCTGAAGCTGAAAATATTTTTATAAACCGTTTTTATTTATTTTAGAATACTTCATAGATCTTACAGGGAAATGATCTCCACATGATGATACAATATTTAATACACTGTACAGTGAAATCATAAAATCAAACATCTGCTTAACTTAAGATTATTCAGAAGATGTTCCTCTGAACAGATGTTTTGATGGATGATAAAGAAGTGGCAGACAGTCACCATCTCGTATTCATTGTGGAAGAGAATTGTAGAGATGAGGAGCAGCCCAGCCCCAAACCCCACTGTCAGACAGCTGAGGAGGATCTGAGTGCACTTTGAGGTGTAGGTGTGAAGCAAGTCAGAGATGGATGAGGGTGCAAGATTTGAAATTGAGAAGCAGAATCTTGTAATTTAGTTGAAAGTTGACAGGAGTAGATGATAAAGACCAGGGGAGATCTGCTCGATGGAGGAGGTTCTAGTAATTATACGGGCAGCTGAGTTCTGGAGGAATGGAAGTTTCTGAAGGAGTTTGTGAGGAAACCCAAACAGAAGAGATCAACAATAATTAATGCACGAGGGAACGAGAGCATGTACAAGAACAGCTGGAACTGGATGTGAGGAACAGAACAGGAAGTACGCAGACAGGAATATTGTTCACGTTTGGAAGTTGGTATTGGAGTGTAGGATCAGCCATGTTACAGTTCCCCTGGAGCACAGAGGGTTAAGGGTCTTGCTCAAGGGCCCCAACAGTGATACTGGAGCTTAACCATCAAAATAAAATAAAATTAGCATTAACCTTTAAAAAGTCATAAAATAAAACATTTATTTTAGTTTTTATAAGATTTTTGATTATGAAGTTTTCTGAATTATGGCGAAAAAACAGATTTAAAATGCAAAAATAACAGAAATAATGATGATATAAAGTTTAATAACGGGTGATTTTTCTGTTTTTATTTCTTTCACTTTATTAAATAACAGACTCATAATTTCCTGTAAAATTAATTTTATTGGCAGAAGTTTCGAGAGTTTTAATTTAATTGTAACTTTAAATGTAAAACTAATTAAACTATAATCCTGGGGGTGTGGGTGCAGATGCACGAGCTGAGCAGCTCCACGCGCGCCGCTTGAGTACGTGGCAATTTTGAACCAATCCCAGCGCGCGCTTTCCCTGAAGTGGACCAATGGTGATGTGGCATATGGCGCAGGCCTGGAGGCGGGGCCTCGCTGTTCCAAACACCTGATTGGTCAATGCTTCAGTTCGGCGCAGGAAATGTGTCCAAAGGAGAATAGTTTACATCCGGGACGTGTTTGTTCCTCCGCCGGCTTGTGAAGAGAAACCCGTGAGGAACCGCAGGTGAGGCTTTAATGTGTGATCATTAGTTTTTGGTGACACTATTAGATGTTTTCCTGCTGAATTCTGGTGCAGTGGTTTGTACAGAGTGGGAGGTGATGATGATGATGATGATGATGGTGTTGAAGGTGAAGATGTTGATGATGTTCGTCTCTTTCCGAGATGCAGATAGAAGCCAAATATTTAACTTTTATTATAAATGGAGATTTTATAGAAACGCACTGGAGATTTTATGCAGAATTTCGCTTCCTGGAAAAGTGTGAGACTGAAATGAGTGGAAGATGAAGTTCACTGCATGTCTGCATTCAGCTTTTTCTGAAAGTAGAAGATCTTCAGTGTATTAATTGTTTGTGTAAAAGTAAAGTGTTTACATTGATGATCTTCTGGTTATGTTCCTGCTGCCTGAGACAGGAAGTGAAGAGACACTAGATCAGGATGGATCTCAGACTGTTGCTGCTGTGCGTTGCGCTTTGTGTGGCTCACATCTCCACCAAACCCATGGAGAAGAAGGACAGAGTCCATCACGATACTCCTCTGAGTGAAAAGGAGCACGATGACGAGGAGAACTTCGACTACGACCATGAAGCCTTCCTCGGACAGGAGGAGGCAAAAACTTTTGATCAGCTGACACCAGAAGAGAGCAAAGAGAGACTCGGGTATAAAAACACACACAAGCACGTCACCACCACACCGCTCCGTCACCACCCCATCACCACCACCCTGTCCCTCACCACCACACCGCTCCGTCACCACCCCATCACCACCACCCTGTCCCTCAACACCACACCGCTCCGTCACCACCCCATCACCACCACCCTGTCCCTCAACACCACACCGCTCTGTCACCACCCCATCACCACCACCCTGTCCCTCAACACCACACCGCTCCGTCACCACCCCATCCCATCACCACCACCACACCCCGGCACCACCACACCACTCCGTCACCACCCCATCCCATCCCATCACCACCACCCCATCCCTCAACACCACACCCCGTCACCACCACACCGCTCCGTCACCACCCCATCACCACCACCCTGTCCCTCAGCACCACACCGCTCCGTCACCACCCCATCCCATCACCACCACCCTGTCCCTCAACACCACACCACTCCGTCACCACCCTATCCCATCCTATCACCACCACGTTCATCACCACCACCCCGTCCCTCAACACCACACCGCTCCGTCACCACCCCATCCCATCCCATCACCACCATGTTCCTTACCACCACCACACCCCGTCACCACCACACTGCTCCGTCACCACCCCATCCCATCATCACCACCCCGTCCCTCAACACCACACCCCGTCACCACCCCATCCCATCACCGCCACCACGCTCCTCACCACCCCATCCCATCCCATCCCCACCTCTCCTCGTCCCATCGCCATCACCACCACGCTCCTCACCACCACACCACTCTGTCACCACCCCATCCCATCCCATCATCACCATGTTCCTCACCACCACACCACTCCGTCACCACCCTGTCCTGTCACCACCACCACGTTCTTCAACACCACACCCTGTCACCACCACCACGTTCCTCACCACCACCACACCCTGACCTCACCACCACCACGTTCCTCACCACCACACACTGTCACCACCATGCACCACTCCGTCACCACGCCCCGCCCTGACACGACCATTGCCACGCCTCATCACCACGCCCTGTCACCAACACTGCCACACCCCCTAAACTAAAACTAGCCATGGCCAAAGGTTTTATAATAAAATGTAACAGTCAGCACTTTCGGCTCCCCCTGTGTTTATGATGTAAGGTGTTGTGATCTCTCACTGTGTTTCTCTGCAGTAAAATTGTTGAAAAGATCGATGAGGATCAAGACGGCTTTGTGACGGTGGATGAGATGAAGAACTGGATCAAACATGCTCAGAAGCGCTGGATTTACGAAGACGTGGATCGACAGTGGCAGGCACACGACCTCAATTCAGACGGACACGTGTCCTGGGAGGAATACAAGAACGCTACATACGGCTACGTCCTCGGTGTGTGTGTGTGCGTGCGTGCGTGCGTGCGTGCGTGCGTGCGTGCGTGCGTGCGTGCGTGCGTGCGCGTGTATACATTTATTAAAATGTGTGTGAGCAAAAAGTGATGTAGAGCATGGATTCTCAAAACAGAATGATGATTTTGTGTGTGTGTGTGTGTGTGTGTGTGTGTGTGTGTGTGTGTGTGTGTGTGTAGATGAGTCAGATCCTGAGGACGGGTTTAACTATAAGCAGATGATGAGCAGAGACGAGCGGCGATTTAAAATGGCAAATAAAGACGGAGACCTGCAGGCAAATCGTGAGGAGTTCACGGCGTTCCTCCACCCTGAGGAGTACGGCTACATGCAGGACATCGTGGTTCTGGTAGGTCTCAGATACGGGTTACACATGGGTGGGTGGAGCTAGAAGCTGTTTATTGGCTATTTAATTTGATCAGTCTGCATCGTCTACTTATTGGGAAGCCAATTTACATATAACTTATTTACATATCACTTATTTACATTTACTGACTCTCATTTGCATAGAAATATACAGGTGCATCTCAATAAATTTGAATATCATCAATTGTTGATTTATTTGAGTAATTCAATACAAAAAAATCTTCTTTCCGCTTCTCCCATTAGGGGTCGCCACGGCGCATCATCCGTCTCCATACCCCCTGTCTTACTCCTACTGACTTTTATTTCCCTTCTCTCCAGCGTGTACCTCCACCTCTCCAGGCTCTTCTCCACCTGCTCACTACTCTCACCACAAATCACAATATCATCCACAAACATCATAGTTCAGGGAGACTCCTGTCTGACCTTGTCCTTCAGCCTATCACCACTGCAAACAGGAAAGGGCTCAGAGCCAAACCTTGATGCAGTTCCACCTCCACATTGAACCAGTCTGTCATTCCTACTGCACTCTTCACTGTCTCTAAATCCACACACACACAATGCAGCTCCTTCTGACTTTCTCTATACTTCTCCATCAACATTTTTAAAGCAAATATTGCGTCTGTGGTGCTCTTCCTCAGCATGAAACCATACTGCTGCTCACAGATGGTCACCTCTTCTCTCAGCCTGGCTTCCACTACTCTTTCCCAGAACTTCATGGTGTGACTGATCAACTTTATTCCCCTGTAGTTACTGCAGGTCTGCACGTCTCCCTTATTCTTAAAGATCAGTACCAGCACACTTCTTCTCCATTCCTCAGGCATCTTCTCACCTTCCAAAATCTGGGGAGTGATCTGAGATGTGCAGAGGAGGGACATGGGGTATATCAGAGGAAAAGAGGAAGACCAAAGAGGAGGTTTATGGATGTGTTGAGGGAAGACATGCAGGTAGTTGGTGTGAAAGAGGCAGATGTAGAGGACAGGGGGTATGGAGACGGATGATCCGCTGTGGAGACCCCTAATGGGAGTAGATGAAAGAAGATGATTTGCCTATATATATTCCACCAATGATCCTAATCTTTTACTGTGGTCATGGTTACCTGGGAAATGACATGTGAGAACCTCAAGGTTCAGTTTTAGGCCTGTTTTTCTTTTTATAGAAGATAAAACACACTTAAATGTATAATTTTGCTTTTTGTTGTCATTAGGAGACCATGGAGGACATTGATAAAAACGGGGATGGATTTATTGATCTGGAGGAGTACATCGGTAAGCGGAAATACATCAAACAATTAATCAATTAATCAACTAATCAATTATCCAATCACTCAATTAATCTCAGAGTTAATTGTCGTCTTTCTTCCCCCCCCAAAGGTGATATGTACAGTAAGGATGGAGACTCCACAGAGCCTGAGTGGGTGAAGACTGAGCGAGAGCAGTTCTCAGAGTTCAGAGATAAAGATAAAGATGGACGGATGGATAAAGAGGAGACAAAGGACTGGATTCTGCCCTCAGACTACGATCACGCCGAGGCAGAGGCCAAACACCTGCTCTACGAATCAGATGTCGATAAAGTGAGTGTGAACACACACACACACACACACACACACGTGAAGACTGAGCGAGAGCAG
>MU551585.1:478718-481218 GCA_024362625.1 Silurus asotus
CACACACACACACACACTCACAGTTCCTCTGAATCAGATTATGATGCACATGGTCACACAGACATTTCCATTTTTTTATTCCAAACATTTTTTAGATGTTTTGTGTGCTTCCTGTTGCAAATGAATTTTGGGGGGATTTTTTTATTTTTCTGGCAACCCGTCCGTTATGACTGAAATAAACTCTTCTGTCCAGGTTTTGAAGGTTTGTGTACGTGACTGTGTGTTTAAGCAGTGATGCCGTGAGGTGGACCCACGTCTCACACATGTCCGGCACCTCAGAGCTTTTTCACAATAAAATATATTTATTAATAAAAAACATTGTTCTCACGTGAAGGACATGATCTCCTGGATCCCTTTTAATCCAATCACGGTGCAGTGATGTCATCTGACTCCTCCCACCATAAACTACACACACACACACACACACACGCGCAGGAGCTTTTACACATATATTTTTAAATTAGTCATTAGTTTTATTGATATATATATATATATATTTATTATTATTATTATTATTTTTGAGAAATGAAAGAAAAGAAAAAAATCATTAATTTTTTCTCAAACACAGGCGTGTTTGATTACCGACCAGCAGGGGGCGCCAGAGATAGTTTAAAATACTGCAGGAGAGTCCGACAAAATCCGAGTAAAATGTTTGTTTGTTTATAAGAGAAATGTTTTGAAAACATTGATGAAGGTGCTGCAAAAAAAGAGCAGAAAATATTAATAAGGAAAATATAAATATAAGAAAATAAATAAAATAGTAAATTTCTTAATCAGTTAAATATCACAAAGAAATATGAAAGAAATGACATCATAAAGTTGCTTTAAAAAGGAAAATAAAATGGAAAAAATGTAAATATTGAAAAAAGTGAGAATGTAAAAAAAACAAAGTGTCAGTGGAATAATTTAATGTTCTTTTTTCTATTAAATTATGAGCACAAACAAATAAAAGCACCTTTAAAGGTGAAGTGCTACAGTGAGAACATCTGGAGGAGACGGTGTTTAGATGTGGTTTGAAGACTAATAAAGACTCACCTGTTTGGACATCAAGTGGACGTTCTTTCGTGATCAAACAGAGAAGAGCCTGGAAGTGTGTTGGACTCTGAGAGACAGAGGGTTTAGTATTGAAGTGTGTGTGTGGAAGATGTGTGGACGCAGTGTCCAGTGTCCAGTGCAGTGTAACAGTGTGAGGTTTTGGTGCGTCTTCAGGACAGAGGAGTTTCTCCATTTTTATAGTTACTTATAGATGAAGAGTGGATGGTAAAGGAACAAGTGTTTGAAGCTGATAAACCATGAATGACAACATGAACACACACACACACACACACACACACACACACACACACACACACACACACACACAGTATAAATATATAGTATATGTACGTCTCGTCTTTTGGATGGTAAAAACATTTTCACTAAGTTCTTTTCATGAGTTCAACAGGTTCAGATGTTCTGATTAGAGAATTCCTTCACTCGTCTTTATTGCAGCTTTTCAGACTTTGGGAAAAGTGATCTGGGTTTGTCTTTGTGTTGGTGGTGTTTCGTCTGCAGATCTAATCAGCTCTGAGAGACGTCCCATGAACAGACGCCATGTCTGGTGCTTTGATCCCAATACAAAACCGAGACAGAACTTCACCTGATGTACATTCAACCTCAGTCTGCATTGTCTGAGAAGGTTTATCTGTAGCTGTGTGTGGTTTGTCGTCTTCTGTCTTTCTCTGGAATTGAATCTTTCGCCTTGTTATATAGACTTCCTTTGATTTAAAATGTGGGCGTGGCCTCAGAAGGATGTGTATTTGCGATTTTAAAAACATCTTCACACATACCTGTGTTTAATATACTGCACTTTAAATCCTTTTCCCCGCATGTCTAAATATAAACATGGCCCACATTTCTACCCACACTGAGGAGATGTTTCTCCTGAGGGTTCCATCCACAGCTCTGTCACATGATCTCTGAATCCGTTAGCAACTGCTAACACAAACTTATCTTTGTGATAACCTTTGTGAGGGTTGATTTGTTTTCTCTCCTCATGTGACTCATTCATTCCTGTTTAATCAGATCCAACCTGTGCAAGAAGATCACTGGATCTGATTGAAGGTGATGTTAGTGAGAAGATTCTCCATTTATTACAGAGACACTTTTATCCTCAGCCTCGTTCTGGCTGCTTACCACAGGAACATCTTAAACTACACAGAAGAATCGCCACTTCTGGGCAAACTGTTTTTTATCACTGTGTCAGATAGAATTTCTGCTTCTTTATTTATCTTTTATTTCGGAAAAAGGTGAAAAATGAGACCCGTGATTATTAAACAGTAACAGAGGTCCATTGGGGCAGGAATCACTCTGCCCCACGCTCCGAGCAGGAACCAAAGAAAGGAACCGTTAATGACCAAGTTGCCAAATTGGTTTAATTTACCCTCAAGTAACACCATAATCTTTTTATAGCAAATAATAAATTAAATGTATGATATAGATGTGATATGTTAGAGATACT
>MU551585.1:486218-488718 GCA_024362625.1 Silurus asotus
TATTTTTTAATCTAGTTGTTTGTGTGTTTAAGACTCCGCCCCCATTGGCCCCACCCCCTACACCTCTGTGGATGTGAAGCAGGAGCTCCAGGACCAGCCGGATCGCGGCTCGGTGCTCGGTCCCCCAGCGGCTTCGCGAGCCAGAGCGATCGTCGGTGAACAGAGACGAGAACGAGTCAAGAACCTGGAGGAGATACTGCACAACTTTACCACCATGCTGGACTTTCTGAAACAACAGGTTTCCAGAACCATTATTCCTTTGTGTTTCCTCTCAGGGCTTTAAATGTATAGTTAAGGTTCTGAAGTAACATTGTGTAAGAATGGTGAGAAGAAGTGTTCTTCTCGAGGAATAAACTGTTTAGGGTAACATTAAAACATTTTGTTCTGAGATGAGAACCTACCTACTTGTGTGTGTGTGTGTGTGTGTGTGTGTGTGTGTGTGTGTGTGTGTGTGTGTGTTGTAGAATGAGGACCTGCAGGTTCGGGTAAAGTATTTGGAGTCGTGTGAGTGTGTAAGGAAGACCTGTACCTGGGAGAGCCGTGAGATGGAAGAAGGATCTCACTGGAGTATTGATGGGCGAACAGAGTGTTCCTGCTCTTCTGGGAAAGTCCAGTGTGAAACTTCAAAAAGTGAGAAACGTTCCAACCTCCATTAAAACCTTACATCTGATCAAATTTGTAACAGTCGGAATGAGATGTCTGTGAAAGAACCACCTGAGAACCGTTTGAAAGAATAAATTGTTGATGGAACGATGTGTGTTTCTGCAGGATGTGAGTATGATGGAGGTGTGTATAATGATGAAGAAGTGTTTGTACCCAAAAGGAATCCGTGCCTCAACTGCACCTGCACTGTGAGTGATTTTATTTGTTTTTTTAAATAATTATATTTACATATTACTGAGGTATGAAAGTAAATAAATAAATGTGTGTGTGTGTGTGTGTGTGTGTGTGTGTGTGTGTGTGTGTGTGTGTGTATGTGTGTGTATTTTTGCACTATAGGATAGTGTAGTAAGGTGTCACTCTATACGATGCCCCACCCCACAGTGTGCTAATCATTTTAAAAGACCTGGAGAGTGCTGTCCAAGATGCTCAGGTACACACACACACACACACACACACACACACACACACACACACACACACACACACACACACACACACGCACACACACTGTGTGTCATCTAATTTCCTTTAAATCCTTTCCACCTCAGCGACGGAAACGCCGAGTCGGTCCCGTGTTTTTTTCGTATGTTCGGAACTGTTCTGTGTCATTCTCCTCACGGGGGAAAACAACTTTGATGTTTTTATTTGATGTTTCTTTGATGTTGTCCACTTCCTGTGGCGTTAGCTACGCTGAGTCAGCGAACGTTCTCTCTGTTTTTAGTGTGTGGAATAGAAGAGCGAATCCACAACGTCTCCTACAGCACCGTGGACGGCTGCCAGACCTGCTCCTGTAGGGTGTGTGATCATTCAGACTCATGCAGCATGTACTACTGGGACTGGGATTACTGGGAAGTGACTGGGATTGTGACTGGGATTACTGGGAAATGACTGGGATTGTGACTGGGATTACTGGGAAGTGACTGGGATTGGGACTGGGATTACTGGGAAATGACTGGGATTGGGACTGGGATTACTGGGAAATGACTGGGATTGGGACTGGGATTACTGGGAAGTGACTGGGATTGGGACTGGGATTACTGGAAAATGACTGGGATTGGGACTGGGATTACTGGGAAATGACTGGGATTGGGACTGGGATTACTGGGAAGTGACTGGAATTTGAATTAATGAGAAATTATTGGTTTTGAGGTTTCTGGGAAATGACTTGGATTGGGAATTTCTGGAAAATGACTGAAACTGGGATAAATCGTTAATGACTGGGATTAGGATTGCTGGGAATTCTGCATGTGCCCTGTATGTAAAACTCCATCTTTTCATTATAACATCGTAACATGAAGCCTCACATTCTTCATTACACACATTTACGTGAATGATTTATAAACTGTGGAATAAAAAGGATTAAAATATTAAAAAAATATTATTTTCAAAAAGATATTTATTTATTTATGAATATATTTTTTTTTAGTCTATCAATTATTCATTGGGAAATTGTTGAGTTTGGAATTATTAGCGAATGACTGGGATTGGGATTATCAGGCAGTGATTATTGGGAAGTGACTGGAATGGGGATTATTTTGAAATGACTGAGATTAGAATATTTAGGAAATGATTATTAAAACATGAACTGTTTTAACAGATATTTTTGCTGTTTATTTGTTTACAGAATGGCGGCATGTCGTGTGTTGACAGACAGAATTGTCCTCAGTCGTGTGAGAATGGAGTGAAGCCTCGGTTCGGCTCGTGCTGTCGTGACTGCTCTCGCTGTGAATATCGTGGTGAGGTCATTCCTAATGGAGTCAGTTTTCCAGACCGGGCTGATGTGTGTAAACTCTGCGTGTGCTCTGTAAGACTCCAGCTTTTCATTATAACATCAGAA
>MU551585.1:505479-525952 GCA_024362625.1 Silurus asotus
CTGGTGCTATTTTTTTATTTAACCACTGCACTGCAGGGGGCGCTGTATCATGACTGAGTCTGTGCCCTGACTACAGCTTCCTAACATTACTGGGGTATGCAGAAAAAGAAAGTCTTTACTGTCCTGTAAAATACATGTGACAAATATAAAGCAACTTTCTTTCTTTCTTTTTCTATTTTTCTACTAAAAAAGTGTAAACATAATAATTAACATTGAATTGTTTATTTAGTTACCGAGAACCTGCTTTTTCACAGTCATGATTTATCTTCACTAAAATATTCACAAACTCTTTTTCTCCAACACTTTTCTAAAGTGTAAACTGTAAAATCCAACAATTGTAGCTGCAAACTCAGGGTGCAGTCGATAAACACTGCTACGTGAACTCATGTTTGTTTTACACACTTTTCATCAAAAGTACATTTTAATCCCGAATCTAAAATTATGATTAAATATTTTAAAATATGTTTAATGTTGGGTTTTTTATCATGTTTTTTTTTCTTACTTTTTTTTAGGTTGTGTTTTTAAACATTTATAAATAATTACTTAAAATCTTTTTTTAATATAAATATTTAATCGTATTTGTGTATTTTATGGGTGATGTTTGTTGTATGACTTGCGGTAATGTAGAACTCAACATTCAATCGAAGGAGTTTTATCATTCATGCAGCAGATCTGAATAGAAGTTTCCTAATGCACTAAAGTGTTTAGAACCTATAGAATGTAATGAAGATGTCCAACCACAGTATGTTCTCCTCATCAGATCGAGAAACTGCATTTATCCCACTAAGCTTTATTTCGAGTGTGTACTCTTAATGACTGTTTATTGCTTTTTTCTTCTTGGTTTACAAAATGACTTCCCTTCAATCTACTGGTTTCATTATTAAAGTCACAGACAAGCACAAACTATAAATAATCATTTATAAACTATACAAAAATAAAATATTTAAAATAAATATAAAATAATATAAAAAATAAATATATTTATTATGATCATTATCATTTGGAGACAGAGGGTTTATACACCAGTGATGTTTATTCTGAATTTATTTACGAGAAAATTATTAAAATAATTAAAAACATCCCATTTTCTCAGCGATGTTAAACAGTTAAAGTAATTCAATATTTTATTTGATTGGCAGCCCTGAGAAATATATTCATCACTTACAATACTTACATTTACTTTGTTTCAGTCCACCTTCTCCCATTAGGGGGCGCCACAGCGGATCATCATTCTCCATCCCCCCTTTCATCTACATCTGCCTCTTTCACACCAACTACCTGCATGTCTTCCCGCACCACATCTATTATTAATATAAAAAAGTAATGAATAAAAAAAGGGGATATCTATCTATCTATCTATCTATCTATCTATCTATCTATCTATCTATCTATCTATCTATCTATCTATTTATCTATCTATCTATCTATCTATCTATCTATCTATCTATCTGTCTGTCTGACCGAGAAAAAGAATGAGCCAATCAGAAGGCTAACCGGGCGTGTCTTGTTTGGTGGCCACGCCCCTGGGCGGGGTCTGGGTGGGGCTCTGCTGTGTGGAAAGTTGTACCTGGAGACTGCGGAATTCGTCTGAACTCAGCGGAAGTGTTTAATTTTTAATGAAATATTCAACCAACATTTTATAAACACTTTTTAATAAACAGTCTGTAAATACGGAGATTTATTTCACCTGAACTTCATCAGTTCCGCTGCGGCTTCACCTCCTCCTCCTCCGTACAGGTAAAAATCTGATGCCTCGAGCTACAGCTAACCAACATTCCAGCTAACGGCCTTCTGACCAGCAACCAGAACAAAATCACAACATCTGGAGCAGAAGGAGAACATCAGGCTGGAGTTTTAATAGAAATAGCGTTAGCATTTTACTTCTAAACTACTTCCGGTGACTGTTGATCTCCAACTAACCACATTATAGGATTCAGGAGAAAAGTGTGTGTGTATGTGTGTGTGCGCGTGCGTATATATGTGTGTGTGTGAGTGTGTGAGAGAGAGTGTGTGTGAAAGGGAGTGTGTGTGTGTGTATATATATATATATATATATATGTGTGTGTGTGTGTGTGTGTGTGTGTGTTTGAGTGCTCATTAGAATAAAAAAGTTGTTTTAAAGCTGTTAGTTTTCTTAAAAAAGGAAAAGGGTTTAATTTATTAAGTAACTTCTGTAAATAATCTAAATATTTCAGGTTATTATTTTAGTCTGTTTATAAACAAAACAGTGGATCAAAAGTATCCGAATGTTTGATCCATGTGGGTTATTGAGGGTCTGGTTTGATGGTGTAGATGGTGTGATGTTGATGGTGTAGATGGTTTGATGGTGTTGATGTTATAGCTGGTGTGATGTTGATTGTGTGGATGTTTAATGGTGTAGATGGTTTGATGGTGTTGATGGTGTGATGGTGTGGATGGTTTGATGGTGTTGATGTTATAGCTGGTGTGATGTTGATGGTGTAGATGGTTTGATGGTGTAGCTGGTGTGATGTTGATGGTGTAGATGGTTTGATGGTGTAGCTGGTGTGATGTTGATGGTTTGATGGTGTAGCTGGTGTGATGTTGATGGTTTGATGGTGTTGATGGTGTAGATGGTTTGATGGTGTTGATGTTGTAGCTGGTGTGATGGTGATGGTGTGGATGGTTTGATGGTGTTAATGGTATGATGTTGATGGTGTGATGTTGATGGTGTGGATGGTGTAGCTGATGTGATGGTGATGTTGTGGATGGTTTGATGGTGTTGATGGTGTAGCTGGTGTGATGGTGATGGTGTGGATGGTGTTGATGGTGTAGCTGGTTTGATGTGGATGGTGTTGATGGTGTAGCTGATGTGATGGTGATGGTGTGGATGGTTTGATGGTGTTGATGGTGTGATGTGGATGGTGTTGATGGTGTAGCTGATGTGATGGTGATGGTGTGGATGGTTTGATGGTGTGATGTGGATGGTGTTGATGGTGTAGCTGATGTGATGGTGATGGTGTGGATGGTTTGATGGTGTGGATGTGGATCATTTGATGTTGTGGATGGTTTGATGGTGATGATGTTGATGGTGCAGGGAGGGACGCTATGGGTTTAGAAAAAATCACTGCTTTTGTATCTGTCTAGACGCACTGCAGTGTGTAAACACTTCTGACTGATCCAGATTCAGTGTGTTTCCATCTCCTCTACACCTTCATTAGAGACTGGAGAAACTCTCAGTAATCTCTGATCCTTCATGAGTCAGCATCTCCGGGATCTGGTTTCTGCCTCGACTCGTTCTTTCATTTACTCATCTGTTAAAGATGGAGAGATGGAAGGAGAAGAGCAGATGGAGAGAGAGAACATTTATTACACTTTTATTCACTGTGATCAAATGATCATCTCATTATTAAAGAAAGTTTTAAACGTTGAAATAAAGCAGCTTTAAGCACTTTCACAAGTTCCTTTAGAGTCACACACACACACACACACACACACACACACACACACACACACACACACACACACACACACACACACAGTTAACAAGGGTCTATTACTAAACACTTCTGTTTACACTCAATTCACACACACACTTAAAGACTCTGTGTGTGTGTGTGTGTGTGTGTGTGTGTGTGTGTGTGTGTATTTAAATGTGAGAGAGAGAGTGTGTATTTATCAGGAAGTTAGTAAGACATTGTGTATATATGAGTGTGTGTTTATATGAGTGTGTGTGTGAGAGAGAGTGAATGTATGGGTGTGTGTATCAGCTATTGTGTGTTTCAGTTAGTGTGTGTATGTGAAGGAGTGTGTATAAGTGTGTGTGTGTGTGTGTGTGTGTGTGTGTGTGTGTGTGTGTGTGTGAGAGAGAGTGAATGTCTGGGTGTGTGTATCAGCTATTGTGTGTGTTTTAGTTAGTGTGTGTATGTGAAGGAGTGTGTATAAGTGTGTGTGTGTGTGTGTGTGTGTGAGTGAATGTATGGGTGTGTGTTTCAGCTATTATGGGTGTGTTTCATTTAGTGTGTGTATGTGAATGAGTGTGTATATGGGTGTGTGTATAAGTTTGTGTGTTTGAGTGTATTAGTGTACGAGTGTGTGTGTGTGTGTGTGTGAGTGTGTGTGTGTGTGAGAGAGAGAGAGAGAGAGAGAGAGAGAGAGAGAGAGAGAGTGAATATATGGGTGTGCGTATAAGTTTGTGTGTGTGTGTGTGTGTGTGTGTGAGTGAGAGAGAGAGTGAATAAATGGGTGTGTGTATCAGCTATTGCAGGGTGTGTTTCAGTTTGTGTGTATGTGAATGAGTGTGTATATTGGTGTGTGTGTGTGTGTGTGTGTGTGTGTGTGTGTGTGTGTGTATGTGTCTGAATGTAATAGTGTACGAATGTGTGTGTGTGTGTGTGTGTGTGTGTGTGTGTGTGTGTCTATGGGTGTATTAATGTGTTCTCCATCCAGAGTGTTCTGGATCTCCAGACTGACTGAGTAAATCCACTCACCTGCAGGAGATAAAGTAAAGTGGACCAGGCCCTGTTTTATGGATTGGTGTTCTGTAGATGTTCTCAGGAAAAACACAGCGAGAAAATACCCAAAGCACACACACACACACACACACACTTCTAGATGTTGACTCACTGATTGTGAGCCGTCTGTGTGTCACAGTTACGATAACGATCAGAATCATCATCATCTCCTGTGTGCTCTACACCGAGCGTAACTTCTGACCAGCATCATCTTGGTCTCTTTTAGAATGGTCGTTAAAACGGAAAAGAAGGACAGATGTGGGACGGTGTGTCTGAAGTACCTCCTGTTCATGTTCAACTTCCTGTTTTGGGTAAGTGTAAAAAAAAATTCTTCTTTTGAGGGCCGTCGCTATAACAACCAGACACACAGAAAGATTTCAAAATGGACACTGAATAAAAAACAAACCCACTCAAATTAGTTCTGAACTTATATACAAAAAACCTACTGAATCATGAAAATGTGCTAAAGGCAATAAATATGAATATATACATTAATAAATAAATAATAAATATAATATAGCTCTTTCCGTGCAGCACGCAGAGTCGCGTGTAATAACAAACAGCACGTGATGTCAGGGTTTTGCCACTAGTGGCCGCTCTTCTAATGACAGCAGGCCAGAAGACTATCGATCCTGATTAATCTGACAAACCAATGAATCAGTCAACCTCCAATCACAATACAGGCCAGCAGCTTAATTTGCATAATGTGCGCACACACAAACACACAAGCTTCAAAGTACTCGTCTCTGTCCTTCCAGCTGGCAGGGGGCGCTGTGATGGCTGTAGGATTGTGGACTCTGGTGAAGAAGAGCGACTACATCAGCCTGCTGTCCTCCAGGATCTACGCCGCCTCGGCCTACATCCTGTGTTTGGCTGGGGCCATCGTCATGGTAACGGGGGTTCTGGGCTGCTGCGCCACCTTCAAAGAGAAAAGGCAACTGCTGAGAGTGGTGAGACGCGACACACGCAGTCAAAGTCGTGTGAAAAAGAAAGTGCACCCTCTTCAAAATCTCTGGTTTTGCGCTTCGGGACGTAATAATAATAATAATCTGGTGGAGGGGTAAAGATTCGGCCACATGATCACAAACCTCAATAAAGTGAAGCAACGCTGTACAGAGAAGAGTCTGAACTCCTCCACAGTGATGTGAGAGACTGATGAAGTTCTACAGAACACCATTACTTCACCATATTCCTGCTGAAGGTGGTTTGAAAGTGGTTAAGGCTCTGGGTTAAAGATCAGAAATCCAGGGGTTCAAGCTTCAGTATCGCCAAGCTGCTAATCCTGGGCCCTTGAGCAAGGCCCTTAACCCTCTGTGCTTCAGGCCTGCTGTATCATAGCTACAGCAGAAGTCTTTCTCCCTCTCTCTCTCTCTCTCTCTCTCTCTCTCTCTCTCTCTCTCTCTCTCTCTCTCTCTCTCTCAGTAACCCAGACCCATGTGAACAAGTCTTCAGGTCTCAGCAGGTAGAAATATGCGTCTCTTCATCACTGTGAAGGTTCTGCTTGTTCAGACAGACGGATTTCGGTCTTTCAGATAAAAACAAAGAGGAATCAGTGATTCAGACAGATGAAGAGTTTCCATTGTTCTGAGCTGAGACACACACAGTCTGATTCAGCACTGACTTATATCATCTCATTACATAGATATAATTACTGAAGTTGTGTTAGACACACACACACACACACACACACACACACACACACACACACCTCTGAACCTGAGACACCACTCGTCTCTGAAAATGGAAATATTACGGGGAGGTGGGAGTTTAGTGGTTAAGACATTAGACTTTCAAAGTCACACCCAGCTGCCACTCCTGGGCCCCTGATCAAGGCCCCTAACCCCAGAGCTGCACAGCTGGATGAGATAAATGTAGGTGGCTCTGGATAAGGGCTTTATTGCACATAGGACAGATTTGTAATAGGAGCAGATGTTCGTATCCTTCATGTTTTCTGTACAGCAGAATAAACACAAGCTTTAATTTTATTATCACAAAGAAATTTAACGTGAGATAAAACCCACTCGGTTCCACACTCTGGAGCACCTCCTTAACCTCCATCACTTCCTGGAAATGTTCCGTGTTTCAAACCAGTAGAGATTTATATTATTTATATTTATATTATTTTCATTGAGGTTTTTTTTTCCTTTTCAGTATTTTGTTCTGCTGCTGTGCATCTTTCTCCTGGAGATCCTGGCTGGGGTTTTGGCGTACATCTACTACCAACAGGTAAAGACTCTGATAATCAAAGTGTCTACAGAACAGACCACGTGCTCTGTTTTACATCGAACATGTTCCAAACGTTGAATGAAACAGAATAATTGGTGATCTTTTGTTGTTTGTGTGGGTTTTCTCAGGGTTCTCCGGTGTTTTCCTAAAAACATTTAGTCATATCGATGATTCTAAAACCGTCCAGCAGGGGGCAGCAGTGCATTAAAAAAATCAATATCAAATATCAAAAATCATCACTCTTAAGATGACTCAGTTCTCCGTTAGCTTTAATATTAAACTCATATAACGCTAACATAAGTTATATATATTTTTAGCACTTAATTGTTTTAAATATAAAAGATTTAAAGAATTTTATGAGCTGCTTTTTTTTTATTGGAGGTTTTACATAAACGTAATGATTGATTAATTTTCCCGCTGATTCGGTCCAGCTGAGTGACGAGCTGAAGAATAATCTGAAGAACACGATGGTGAATAAATACCAGCAGCCAGAACAAAACCACATCACAGAGGCGGTGGATAAATTACAGCAAGAGGTAAAAAAAAAAATACATCATGATGATAAATAATAATTTAATATGAAGAGTGTGAGCATCGGTGAAGTTTCAGTCGTTTATTTAATCGTCTTCTCGGTTTCAGTTTAAGTGCTGCGGCAGTAATTACTCGTCTGATTGGAACGAGAGCATCTGGGTCCTTACGGGTCAGTCCGATCGCCGCTTCGTACCAGACAGCTGCTGTAAGACACCCATGGACCACTGTGGAGAACGAGATCATCCTTCTAACATTTACAAAGTGGAGGTGGGTGAGACCTTCCTGCTGTTTCCTCCTGAAAATAACATTCAGTGAAATGTGTGACTCTGGAGTGCCTCTGTGTTTTGTCCAGCAGGGGGCAGTAAAAGTGTTCAGACCTGCAAACATCACTAACTTCTTTCTTTCTTTTTCTTAGTTTCTTTTCTTTCATTCCTTGTTTCTTGCTTTATTCTGTCTTTCTTGCTTTCTTGTTTGCTTATCGATTCCCAGAACACGTTGTTATTCTTTTGATCTCATTCGACTTTTTTATTTTAAATACAAAAAATTAGGTGTGTGTGTGTGTGTGTGTGTGTGTGTGTGTGTGTGTGTGTGTGTGTGAGAAAGACAATAACCACATCTGCGTCTGCGTGTTGGTTTTATTGTACGACTTTTACGTTTATATCTCCAGGGCGGCTGCATCGCCAAGCTGGAGAACTTCATAATGGACCACTTAAAGCTGATTGGTGCAGTAGGAGTGGGCGTGGCCGGTGTACAGGTAAGACGTGTTTTTTGGAAAAAATTATTTTTGTTCTGGATTCTGATTGGTTAGAAGGTCACAGTGTGTGTGTGTGTGTGTGTGTGTGTGTGTGTGTGTGTGTGTGTGAATGCACCCATTCTGATATGTCGTGTATATAAAATAAGAATACAGTGGCGTTTTTCTGTAGGATGGCGTATTAATATTTACGGAAGGAGTCTCCAGTGTCAGAGGTAAAAACTGGAGGTTTAAGTTTTCTGCCACTTTTTCTTTGCGGTTTCTCAGCAGCAGAAAAAAGATGAGTTGGGTTTCTTTCTTTTCTCTTGTTATCTTGAAGAGAGGGAATACTGAGAGGCCGGTAAGAGCGCGAGTGTTTATAGCTGCTCTAACGTCAGTGTGAACAGGAACTGGTGCATTAATGTGGAATTAAACACTAACTTACATTACAGCAGTGTTCCTACAGTCACTCCTGAGAACCTTCACTCTCTTCCATCATCATCATCATCATCATCATCATCATCATTATTATTACTACACTGATTTGTGATGATCTTGTTTTTGTTCTTTAGATCGTGGGGATGATTTTTACCTGCAGCCTCTACAGGAGTCTGAAATCAGAGCCGTACTGAACCCCTGGTCTCTAAATCACGTCCCGAATGGTCTTGACACTGCTACCACACGTCCCGTAGGATTTTCTCTTTATGAAGAGCATCAGCACGTGAGAATGCTGAAATAGTTCGACTCTATTTAAAGACCGTGGACCGTGTTGTTCCTGAGAAACTCGCTGTGTGCCTTTTAATAAAACCAGGAACTGATCTTCTACTGACTGATGTTTTCTACACTATAATCACACACACACTGGAGATTTCTGACTCTCAGCTTCTAATTTATAGCTGCTTCGTCTTTTTCTCCCTGATTGTTCTAGACTGAGTTTTAGGGTCGTATTATGTTAGTCATGTTAGTTTACTGTACTGCTGTAATCATGAGTGTAATCACTGGAAAATGTTCTGATCAACAGGAAGTTTAATTTTGTATTAAATCCTGATCTGAGACCTGAGCCGAGTTCTGGATTTCTTGTTATTTGAATCAGCAGAAGTGTCACATGATTAAATAAACAGTAGACTGCAAATAACTGGTCTAATTAAAGCTGTACATTTCAATACAGAGAAATGAACCAGAAATATATAAATAATAAAAACACACAACACTTGTGGAAAAGGAAATTTGGCAAAAGTAAGTGAACCTGATGTGGTAAAATAAGAACGTAAGACAGGATGAAGTGAAAGTGTGAAGAGAAAGAACACGAGACAGGAGATGGAGTGATGCACTGTTTATAAAGAATGACAGTAGACTGGATGGTGATCGGCACGGCTTGCGGCTCGACAGGATGTGATGTAATAAAGGTGAAGGAGAGGAGGTGAGTTTCTTCAGAATAACAGCCAAATGCATGACTAGATGATGCAGGTGAGGTCAAGATGAGCAGGTATCTGAAAGGTGAACCATAACGAGATCTCAGTCCTCGGGCAGGAACTGCAACGACAAATGTATATCCAGTAGTCCATCACTGACACGCACACATGAGTAATTAATATAGAATTACAGATATATAATAGTAGTAAAGAACCAGAAACATTACAAATTCCTGATAGAAAAAATCTCCCTTTCTCATGTTGCATAATCTATCAGGTCCTGGAGTTATTACTGCTAACAGTAATAAAAGTAGCTTAATCAATCTAATACTTTATATTTTATATAATGTGTCTCAGTGAAATTCAATTTTTATGTGAATCAAATAATCAGAAATCTGAAGAATTTACTCCAAAACCTCCTCCAGATGATTACAGTGAAAACATCACAAGTTTAGAAGGAGAATAAAAGTGTTGAGCTGATCATTCTGAGGAAAAGGAAAATTAAAAATGTGTGTAAGATTGTCATGACTTGGTTATAAACAAACTTTATATTAAATATTTATTAGTATTGACAGAATAATAATATAAATTAAGGGTTTTTCCTGTTGGAGAAGTAGAAGGTAGTTTCTGTATTTGTCTGCGTGAAGCTTCTCCGATCACGTCATCGAGATTCCTGTATGTTTTTAGCACAACTGAAGGAGTAAATTTGCATCTGAAACCAATTTTCTTATGAAAATGAGCGTGAAAATAAGACATTTGGAAAGTGAGCGACGTCCAAAATGGCTTTGAGTCTCTACACATCAATAAATCTACAATAAATCTATGTTAGATTACAAATTAAGATCAATCAGACTACTAATCTGTTGAGGTTTTTTGTGTGTTTTTTTTGACAAAGCAACCTGGAAAGTGTTAGTTGAAGTGTTTGAGGAAGATGGTACCAGTTGAGCAGTGCTGGAAGATCTCAGACAGCATGGTGCAGTGTGAGGTGTGATGAGGTCTCTAAGGTAGGATGGTGCTGGTCCATTTTTGGCCTTGTAGGTGTAAGAGATATGGGGATAGAGGGAGAAAAGGACAGGACCAAGTACGGAGCCTTGTGGGACACCAGTGGAGAGTCTGCATCAGGCAGATGTTACCTGGAATAAGCAAACTTCTAGGTAGAAAGCAAACAATTCCCATGCTGTTCCGTGGATACTGAGGTTCCTGAGGGTAGACAAGAGAGTCTTGTGGTTGATTGTGTCGAATGCTGCTAAAAGGTCCAGGAGGATGAGGACAGATGAAGCTTGGCTGATCGAGCAGCATGCAGTTTCTCAGAAACAGTTAAAAGGGCCGTCTCTGTGGAATGTGCTGCGTAGAAGCCAGACTGGTCAAGATCATAAAGGTTGTTCTGTGAAAAATAAACAGACAGTTGGTTAAAAACAGTGCATTCCAGGGATTTAGAAAGAAAGAAGAGAAGTGATACCGGTCTGTAGTTGTTGATGTTTGATGGATCCAGAACAGGTTTCATCAAGATGGGAATAATCCTCACTTGCTTGAAGATAGTTGGCACATAGCCAGATGATAAGGACCCATTGAAGATTGTGGACATGGAGGGGGAAGAGGATCTTGTGAGATGGTGTGAAGCGTTGTTGAAGGGACTTGCAGTATCTCATCTGCTATGGTTGAGAAGCTTGACAACGAAGGAGTAGGGGATTCCTTGCTGTGTAGTGTAGTCATTGTTAGGAAGAGAAAGCGAAGGTCTGGCAGATTTCCTCAATCTTATTATAGAAGGAGGCAAAGTCTTCAGCAGTCAGGGAGGATGGAGCAGGTGTGGCAGGGGGGTTGAGTATTGAGGAGAAGATGTTTTGGAGCTTACAAGGATCTTGTGCAGAGGCCTTGAGTTTTCCTTGTAGAAGGTAGTCTTAGCAGAAGTCACATCCAAAGAACATTTGGTCAGGAGTGCACGGTAAGATGCGAGGTCTAGATCGAGTTGTGATTTTTTCCACTTCCTCCCTGCTGATCTGAGTTCTTGTCGATTGCTGCATAAAACTTCTGACAGCCAGGATGTGGGACAAGAACTCTTCTTGGATTTAGTGGTTGGGGGCTAAGGAGGTCCATGGTTAAGGATAGAGAGGAGAGAAAGGTGTCAGTGGCAAAGTCCAGGGTAGAGAAGAAAAGGAGTCAGAGTCTGGAAGAGATGAAAATACAGGAAGCTACAGACCAGGTGATGATCAGAAATTTGAAGTGGTGTTGCAGTCATGTCTGTAGTTGGATAGTGCAGGTGAAAACCAGGTCCAGGACATTTTCTCCTTTGTGTGTAGGAAGGCAGCTGTTAAAGGAGAAGGTATTCAGATGAATCAGGAGGCAAGATGATTGAAGTTTGTCAGATGGGAGGTTGAAGTCACCAAGAAGTCACCAAGAAGAAGGACTGTTCTGTAAGAGTTCTGACATTTCATTTTTCATGTATTTAATACTCTTTAATTCCTTCATCATAATCAGTTATTTGCTTATATAAAACCCACAGAGGAACGAAAGTGTCCTGCATAATCACCTGAGTTTGTGTTTAGATGTTTTGCATGTCATGCCATCTCATTTGCCTGGGCTTGTTTTTCCTGTCTGTTCTTTCTCACTGCATGTCTGAGTGTTTATCTTATATTTACATGCTTTATCTTCTGACCTGCATGACTCCACACCTGATGGAAGGAACTCATAGAAAAATCAGTTCAGATTTTTGAGATCTTTATGAGGGTGAATGAATGATTTAGGAATCTTATAGACAAAACTGCATTCAGGTAAATGTGAAATGTGAGGTAAAGAGTACAAGCAGAACGAGACATTCTATTTTAATCCAGAATAATTTAATAAAGGAACATGAGTGCGTTCTTTCAGCAGGTACAATTTTATTCACATTCCACTTTATAGTTTGTCTCTCAGTTCAGTTAGTTTGTTTATTGTAAATGTTTATTTAAACGTTTATTAGAGTAACACATAAAACTCAGAGCTACACAAACAACACAGAGCTACACATAAAACACAGAGCTACACACACAACACAGAGCTACACAAACAACACAGAGCTACACATAAAACACAGAGCTACACACAACACAGAACTACACACACAACACAGAGCTACACACACAACACAGAGCTACACACAACACAGAGCTACACACAACACAGAGCTACACAAACAACATAGAGCTACACACAGAACACAGAGCTACACACAACACAGAGCTACACATAAAACACAGAGCTACACACAAAACACAGAGCTACACACAAAACACAGAGCTACACATAAAACACAAAGCTCGACACACAACACAGAGCTACACACAAAACACAGAGCTACACATAAAACACAGAGCTCGACACACAACACAGAGCTACACACAAAACACAGAGCTACACATAAAACACAGAGCTTGACACACAACACAGAGCTAGACCCAAAACACAGAGCTACATACACAACACAGAGCTACACACACAAAACACAGAGCTACACACACAACACAGAGCTACACACACAAAACACAGAGCTACATACAGAACACAGTTAAGGACTAAAGTAAGTGTCCTCACCCCATAAAGTGCATTGTGTGCAACTGAGTGCAGACAAAAGACAGTGCAGACAGACAACACAAGACAGTGTAGGACAGATACACAAAACACACAAGGCACTGACCAGTAAATCTGCTGTATAATATGTTATACAGTACAATGTGCAAAAGAGAGAAATATAAACAAGAGTGTATTAATAAACATAAGGGTTCCTCCTGCCTTCTACTCTCTGCTGTTTGTATTTATAAAAAATAAGAAAACAATAAGATGCCTTTATTTGTGATATATACACACAGCACAGTGAAATTCATTTTTTTACATATTGTTGGGAAGCTAGGGTCAGATTGTGGATTAACCAGGATAAAGTGCTTCTGGAACACTGAAGGATCAGGGCATTGCTCGGTGGCACAAGAATGGCAGCTTGGCGGTGCTGGGCTTTAACCCCATTCCTGACCTTCATATCAGTAGTCTGGAGCTTTAACTGTTGAGACACCACACAGTCATCTTTCAAATAAAAGTGAATTTGCATTTAAAAGTAATTTTATAATGGAAATCAGTGTGTGCATGTAGTGTGCAAAATGGTGTGCAAAGTAACTCACCATTACGACTGATAAAAAACACAAATCCGTTTATTCAAAGACAGAAAAAACTCAGAGGAACATTAGACTGAGAATTTCTTTTGCAAAGAAATAATAACAGGGTGTCAGGACACATTAAACTGGCCTACATTTCCTAGCAAACAATACAAGTGACAACACAACATCTCCCCCACACACTGCTTGGTTTAATGCACTGGGCCCATTTGCATTCACAGCATTAACAAATGGCCATTGAGGACTTTGTTTAAGGTGGTATCTTAGCAGTGTTGTAGTTTGGCCTCACAACCATCTGATCATACGTCCAATGATTTGTTTACTAAAAGTGCCCTTGGGCCTGTGTTAACTTCTGGCTCTTCACGAAAGAACTCCCACTGGAGTTCCACCTTGCTCTCAGAACACATTCCTCTTAACCATTACATGACAATATACAGTACAGACCAAAAGTTTGGACACACCTTCTCATTCAAAGAGTTTTCTTTATTTTCATGACTATGAAAATTGTAGAGTCACACTGAAGACATCAAGGGCTATTTGACCAAGAAGGAGAGTGATGAGGTGCTGCACCAGATGACCTGGCCTCCACAGTCACCGCACCTGAACCCAATCGAGATGGTTTAGGGGTGAGCTGGACCGCAGAGTGAAGGCAAAAGGGCCAACAAGTGCCGAGCATCTCTCGGGGAACTCCTTCAAGACTGTTGGAAGACCATTTCAGGTCTTGAAGCTCATCAAGAGAACGCCAAGAGTGTGCAAAGCAGTGATCAAAGCAAAAGGTGGCGACTTTGAAGAACCTAAAATATGAGATTTTTCAGTTGTTTCACACTTTTTTGTTATGTATGTAATTCCATATATAATTCCACATGTGTTCTTTCATAGTTTTGATGCCTTCAGTGTGAATCTACAATTTTCATAGTCATGAAAATAAAGAGAACTCTTTGAATGAGAAGGCGTGTCCAAACTTTTGGTCTGTACTGTACCTAATAACCTCTCTCTCTCTCTCTCTCTCTCTCTCTCTCTCTCTCTCTCTCTCTCTCTCTCTCTCTCTCTCTCTCTTTTACTCTCAAAGAAACATTAACACCTGTACCATTGAGAGCTACCAGATGGGAAATGTCACAGTATGGTTTGAAAACAGCACCTAGCAGGATAGGAGAGCTTTCCAGAAGGTGGTGTGAACAAATCTTTGTGACCTCATTCTTGGATGGTGAGAACTTCATGGTCTTTACAACACATTGATTGGAAAATGAAAGCTCAGGTTTTTAAGGCTCTGGGTTATTGATTGGAAGGATGTTGGATTAAGCCGCCACTTCCAAACTGCCACTGTTTTGTCCTTGAACCCCTGACATTCTGATCAGTAACCCGGAGTCATTAAACTTCCACTTCCCAAACAATGTGTTATGAAGTCCGACATCCAGAAATGAGGCCACAGAGATTAGAAGCAAAAACAAGTCCATTAATACATAAACAGTTGAAAATGTTTCTTTCACAAGCAAACAGAAACTCATCATATTATTTATGCCTCCGTTTGTTTTTAAAATCTGTGCTTCTGAAGGCAGGAAGGTTTATTACATTTTATACAATAGTTCTAGAAGAATAGAATTTCAATCTGTTGCTTTGTGAAAGTGGTTTGTGTGAATGTGTGAGTATGAATATGTATAAATTCAAATTGGAAATGGATTTGAATTTGTTTATTTTGTTTCTGCATGTGTTTGAAATGAACTGAGTGTCACCATTGTGTAGGAGACACTGTTTAGAGACGCACTACGGTCGAATCCTTCAGAGATGAAATCTGTTTTTTTTATTATCTTGCTGCTGGTCGGTTGTCGTGTGGCTAAAGGGATGACAAGAGAATATATGTTCCAAAACAATGGTGCTACTTGGACTCAAGCTAGAACACTTTGTCAAATCCACTACAAAGACCTGGCCACCATCACCTCTACGGAGGAAAACAACAGATATTTCCAATTAGGAACCAATTACTTTGGAAGTTGGATCGGGCTGAACAAACTATCAGGCAGCTGGAAATGGTCTGGTGGAGAAGCTGTTCAGGAATGGAATCATGGCTTTGACTATTATCCGAACACTTCAGAAAATGGCTACGATTGTGTTCTTGAATTTGATCGGGGATTGTGGATGAAGGATTACTGTGGGAATTGGAGGGCTTTCTACTGCTATCGGTTCCTGATCCTGGTGAAGGAGAACAAGACCTGGAATGAGGCTCAGGAATTCTGCAGGAATAATTACACTGGTTTGGCCTCAGTGACCTCTGTCTCAAGTCTGCAGCAGCTGAAACTAGAGACAGTAGAGACCCAGACAGAGAACGTGTGGACCGGTCTGCGATTCATAGATGGAACATGGCTGTGGGTGAGCAGAGAGCCGCTGGGGAACCTGGTCTCAATGCCACCTCAATGTCCAGCTCTACCTTACCGCTGTGGATCTCTCAACACCACGTCAAACACCTTAAATAAACAAAACTGCAATGACAAACTGAACTTCGTCTGCTACTGGAAGTGAGTAAAGAAAAACTTCAGAAACAAGAAATCATGTTTTCTTTCCTTTTTACAGAATTTCAGAAAGTTTGTTTATGAAATATGACATTTTACTGTGTTCTCTCTTTTTCTTAACAGGTGAATTTACACAAGTACAAATCTGCTTCAGGAAGAACACATGCATCACACAATATAACCACTTATTACTTACATTTTTAGCTTCCTTCACTAATATTGAACTGGGCAGAACTACTGAACATCTGAGGAGATTAATATTTATTGGTGGAGATTCAGAACATTTTATTAGAACATGAATGTAGGAAGATGAACACTGTTTTTGAAAAAGCTGTCCTCATGGTGACGCTTGGTGATGGGATCAATAATCTCTTTCTGATGGCAAAAAACATAAAATCTATTTTCATTATTATGAAAAAACATTATTATAATGTTATATATGTGAAATAGTTTTTTAATTATATTCATTATTAGATTTTATTTAGCTTTATGTAGCCACATTCTACATGCTTTGATCGATTCTGATTTTTATTTCCCAAGTTTATTTTATAATGTATTTCTGATATTTTTTTTCTGCTATTTGAACTGTAACTTTTTATCATTAACTGATATTTAAAATACAAATAAACATTGCATTTTGAATTCATTTATTCTGCCTGCTGAAAAACTGCAAATATAAATTGAAATATTGTTTGATACAGATAATCATACACGGAACGACATGCCCTGAATTCCTTTTACATTTTTTTGGTCAATAACCTAAAAGATTCATTTTCATTAAAAAATTAAAATTTTAAAAAGAGCAATAAATGAATGAATAAATGAAATGGATTATCTATAAAAAGTGTGGAGATGACATTAAACTTAAACTAGAAACAGAATTTGGAGGATATACTGTATGTATGCAGCAGGTTTTTAATCGGGGAGGCAGATGGAGTGTGGCAAAGCCCACACTGTGTGACTTGTAATTTACAAAGAAATGAAAAGAAATTGAAATAAAATGAACAAAGTCATAATTACACTCAGTCTATTGTAATAATAAACCTGACAGCAGGGAGAATCTGCTCCTAAAATATTTTCTTTTTCTTGCGGACAGCAAACTATTAGCAAAACAAAAAATTATTTTCGCACAATGGTTCTATTTTTTCTTCCCAGAGTCCTAACTGATGTTGTTTTAGTTTATTTTAATAAATGACCTAATTGTTTGGATGTTTTGAGTCTACGGACTTTATTTTTAGTAAAGAAATCAATTAATGAAGAACACAAACAATTAATAAATCCCGGCGTTTATTGCGCTCTACCTGTGATGTCTTTATTTCCCACTAGAGGGCAGCGCCCCACACTTTAAGAACCACTGTGTTAGAATCATTGTGCAGTGTCATCATCTAGTGGACACATTGTGTATTACAGCTTTGAAAATACTTCTATCTAATACGTATACTGTATCTATCTGTTCTGGAGTATTTCTATGAATCTGGTTAAAAACAATTGATTTTTTTTTAGCTTTTTTATTATTTGAACTTAAACATGAAACCAATAAAACAGTCAGTATATAGTTGCATTATAAATTTACCAGATTCAGGGTACATTTTTATTTTTAACAGAAGAACAGAAGAGTTGTGATCAGACTCCCTCACCCCGACACACACATGGAGGTGGAAGTTTAATGGTTTGGGGTTGTTTTGGAGCAGTGAAGATTTCAGAAAGTGAAAGTGAACCATCATGTCTCTCATTCCACACTTCATCACCGTGCAGTTCCGTCTGGACTGCGGCTCATCGGAAGCGACTTCACCGTACAACAAGACGACGAGCCGAAGCGATAAACACGTCTGAGTTCTGTAGGTGTTATTTAGAGAGCAGACAGACGTCTGGAGTGATATCTATCATCATGGAACCACCTGCCCAGACACCACACCTCAATCCTACTGAACTGCTCTGAGATGAAGTGCATCACAAGAAAGAAATCTCCATCTAGTGAAGAACATCTTTGTTGAGTTTTAGGCACAATAAAGAGTTTCAGCTGAATGTTTGGAGAATAGAAGTGTCCGAAGTTGCTTCCAAACGTTTTACCACCACTGAACAATTCATTTGGCAAACAATCTCCAATCACTCTTTAATATGTTTACTATATAATTAGGGGGTAATTATTTTTTATTGTTGTGTGTAAATGAAAACAGGTGCTGGAGGTGGTGTGACTGTTACAGACTGCATAATCACAGAGAACATTAAGAACACACCTGAGATCTTCTTGTGTTAGAGTTTGTCCAGTTAAACCTGTTATAGTGAACTTGTGGTACTCATAACCATGTTACTCCACAATTTTCTCTCTTTTGCCCTGAAACTCTGATGTATTTTCTGTAACTTTTTTTTTCTGTATGTTTACACACAGACATGAGAAACATGAGCCGTATCAGAGAACAAGACTGTTATAGGGTTTTTCACTATCACTATCTATCATCAGTAGTCCTGTGCAACTTGTCTTGTCCTTTCAAACTGTTATTTACTGTCATCCTGAGATATTTGTATTGCATTAGCGTGTAACGAGGTACATTACACTAAAGTGTCAGATCTGCTCGACTGCTTATTTACAGTAAAACCAATATCTCCACCACTACCATTAAAGTAATCAGCAGGATACTGGAGACTCTGGAGTGGAGATTTTACCCAATCAGCACAGCCACTCAATCATCTGCACTTAGGCCACGTCTACACCAATTCAGATAAATTCAAAAACATCGCTTTCTTCCAGAAAATGCTCCACATACACACTTTAATTTTCAAACATTTCCCAATCATTTGCTCATCCACACTAAAACGTCTAAAAATGCTCATGTCCCTGTGATGCACACGAGTAAAACGGAAGACGCTTAAAGCTCTCATGGCCTGTGGGAGAAAGCTGTTGAGCAGAACAGGTTCGGATGCTCTGGTACCATCTTCCTGATGGCAGGCGGATGGGGTCTTTCACAATACTTGTGGCATTGCTGGAGCATCATGCAATGAAAATGTTCAGGCTGTAGGGGGCACCACTGATCTTAGCAGCTGTAGTCACTGTCACATTAAGATGAAAATTGGAATTTTCTGAAATGATAAAGTTCAGTAAATAAATAAGGTTTGGTTAAATAACACAAATCAAATGAAATATTGTGTGTCGGATTAAAGCAGAGTACAACATTTCATTTATGTCATCATGAAACACGTTTTTTTTCCTCCTTCAGTCGTTCTGTATATGTTTGCATGTGTTTTAAATAAAGTTAAAACAAAATGCGTGACTGTCAGAGTTTGTGTAGTTGTGACTTTGAGACGTTGTGCAGGGACGTTGTTCAGAGACGTAGAGAGTTCAGACTCTTCAGAGCAGAGATGAAGTCAGTCTGTTTTGTTTTCCTGCTGGTGCTTGCTTGCAATATGGCTGGTGGTATGATAAAGGAATTTATATTAGGTAGCTATGTAGCTAACTGGTATGATGCTCAATCACATTGTAGATACTACTACAGAGATCTGGCCACCATCAACTCTGTGGATGAAAACAACCGATGTTTCCAAACAGGACAAATCTATTTTGGAGGCTGGACTGGTCTGCGCAAAATCTCAGGCAGCTGGACATGGTCTGATGGACAAGCTCTTCAGAAATGGTATAACGACTCAAATTCTTATATTGATTATCCAACACTTGATGACTTCTGTGTTCACATGGCTAATGGAGGATACTGGCTGAGTGACTACTGTGGGTACGGGAAGAATTTCTACTGCTATCGGTTCCTGATCCTGGTAATGGAGAAGAAGACCTGGGATGAGGCTCAAAACTGGTGCAAATCTAATTACACTGGTTTGGCCTCTTTGACATCTGAGGCAAGTTTGAGGCAGCTGAAACTAGAGACAGCACAGACTGAGACAGTGAACGTGTGGACCGGTCTGCGCTTCAGGAATGGTAACTGGTCTTGGGTGAGCGGGGAGCCGCTGGGGAGCCTGGTCTTAGCGAATCGTTCATGTCCAGTGATGACTGACAGCTGTGGATCTCTCAACACCATCTCAAACACCATTAATAACCAAAACTGCATGGACAAGCTGAACTTCGTATGCTACTTGAAGTGAGTAAAAATATTTATTATTTATTTATTTATTTTACAAAATTTCAGAAATCTACAATCATAAAAAAGTCAGTTTTTAAAATGTACATCTTCCTGTGTTCTCTCTTTTTCTGAACAGGTGATTTTACACAAATCTGCTACAGGAAGAATATTTACATCACACAATATAACCATTTATTCTTTTTAGCTTCATTTACAAATATTGAATTGATTTTTAGGTTTAGATTCTGATAGAACTGAACAGCTGAGGAGATCATTTGTTGGTGGAGGGTCAGATTATATAATAATGTAGAAATGTACTTACTATAAACTTGATAACAATTCACTGATGCTGGATTCTGGATTGTGATTGGTCAGAAGGTGTTGATTAATTT
>MU551585.1:536723-550175 GCA_024362625.1 Silurus asotus
TGTGTGTGTGTGTGTGTGTGTGTGTGTGTGTGTGTGTGTATGTTTTGGAATTTACTGAACATTTATGGAATTCACACAAGTGTTTTTATGAACATGAACATTACATATAAAATCATCAAAATGTGTCTAATAATAAAAAATCCCTGCTACAACAAGCATGCTCCACTAGGGGGAGCCACAGTACACTGCAATTAAAAGTATCACACCAATACCAGTGTTTCCAGGGTCGCGGTTCCCGGCAGAACTTCGCTTCTGTGAAAAAAAAAAATGCATTCGTAGGAAATAAGTTTATATTTATTTATAATAAGTTTATAAGTTTATTTTAGTGTTTTTTTTAAATGTACATGTTCATTTTGTTCAGCCAGAATGTTTCAAATGGGGACAAAACCAGGGGGATGAGAACTGTATCATTAATTAATGCCATTCATCCTGGACTTAATACCTGGCAACCCAAGGGCCTCTGCACGTGAACGAGTAAAAACGTGAGTAGTTTTTGAGTTACGGAAACATCTGCTTTAGAAACAACCAGCAGCATGATGAAGCAGGATGTTTATTTGTTATGTAAGTAATGGTGAAGCAGAGTCAGGATGCCAGAGTCACTCTGCATGAGGAACATTTACACAGGACATGTGAAGTTTAAGAAAATCCAGTTATGAATCACACTTTACTGTCCTGATGGACTTTAAATTCTTCTCTGTGTTAGCTTTTGTGAGTATTTAAATACATTTGAATATGGCTCGAGTAGAAGTGTCTTGCTTGGTTGTGTAGAGACGTCCAGATCTCAGAGTAGAGTTTGGTGTAGCTGAAGGTCTGACGAGGAAATACATTTTTGTTGATTCTAATGTATTGTGGCGAGATGCTCAAACATATTGCAGAACATACTACAAAGACCTGGCAACCATCACCAGTATGGAGGAAAAAATATCCTGTTTCGAATCTGTATCTGGAGGTGGATCCTGGATTGGGCTAAAGAGAACATGGTCTGATGGAGAACAGTACGCTTTTCCTAACTGGTGTAATGGCAAACCTTTTTATCCAGATTCCGGGTATGATTGTGGCTCTATAGCAAAATATCATCCAACATTCTGGGTAAATTACAACTGTAAAGACAAAAGGAAGTTCCTGTGCTATCGGTTCCTGATCCTGGTGAAGGAGAACAAGACCTGGGATGAGGTTAAGGAATTCTGCAGGAATAATTACACTGGTTTGGCCTCGGTGATCTCTGACTCGAGTCTGCGGCAGCTGAAACTAGAGACAGTAGAGACTCAGACAGAGAACGTGTGGACCGGTCTGCGATTCATGGATGGAACATGGCTGTGGGTGAGCGGGGAGCCGCTGGGGAACCTGGTCTCAATGCCACCTCAATGTCCAACACCACGTCAAACACCTTGACTAAACAAAACTGCAATGACAAACTGAACTTCGTCTGCTACTGGAAGTGAGTAAAGAAATAACTTTAAAATTTTATCTTCATTTCAGGTATTTGCCTTCATCAGAAATGTCGGTTTATAAAATGTATGATATTTTAGTGTTCTTATTTTTTATTAACAGGTGATTTTGCACGAGTACGAATCTCCTTCAGGAAGAACACATGCACCACCCAATATAACCTGTCATTATTTATTAAATAATACATAAAGTTCTGTTGTTAATATTTAACTGATCTTATAAAACACCTGAGCAGATTATTTGCTGGTGGAGAGTCAGAATATGTAATAATGTAGAAATTAACACATTAAAAACTTGACCTGATCAGAGATACATGCACATCAGAGATAAACACACATCGTTCACCTTCACTGTTGATTTCTGTAAAGATGCTTTGAGACAATGTCTGTTTAATACCAATATAAATAAACTTGACTTGACTTGACTTGACTGCATCACACCGATGTTGGATTGTGGATTGTGATTGGTCAGAAGGTGGTAATTAATCCCCTGGAACAGAAGCTCTGACAGTGATGCAGCTGCAGATTCTGGGTTTATGTTTATAATCTCATCTGAAAAACACATCACATTAATCCATCAATCCATAATGACCATATCCAGTTTAAAATAGATTCATCCAGTATTGTATATAATAATCTAATAAACCAGGTTATGGTGTCTGGATAGCGTGGTGCTGCTCTGACATGTTGGTGGGACACGTGTATGTTCACTTGTACAAAACCCCCCGAGAGGAGATGGGAGAAAGTCTTAGTGTAGAACAGTTGACTGATCTAGTGTTTGTGGGGTAGTATTGGTGTTCCTTCTTTTGCTCAATTTACACGTCCTTATCATACCTAATAATCTTCTTTCTTTCTCTGTGCTGACCATTCTACACTTCAGACCTGCTTAATAAACCATAATTACAGGGTTTGTGTGATCGCAAATTACTACATACATATGTGTGTTGAAATGTCTCTTTTCATAGGTGGAACCACTTATTCAGAGGCAAGAATTAGAATTCAGTTGCTATAAGGAATGTGTTCCAGGAAAGGATCTAAAAAAAACACCGACCAGATTTAAGTTTAAAGACTCTTTAAACTTCCAGGATTCTTTTAAATTTAGAAATGTTATCATAATTGGCTGTTCAGCTTCTCTTCAGATCAAATTAGTTGATGCATTTTTTTTTTTGCTTGCTTACTTCATGCATGTTTTTGTATCCTGCCAGAGTCATACATGTCTGATCCACTAGAGGGCAGCAGAAATGTCATTTAGCCCAGACATTCCTAATTTTGTATTATGTTTATATTACGTTTATAATCACCTGTCATAATCCATTCCCACCTGCCTGCTCATTACCCACACTATGTGTCACACCTTTAAACACAATATGACTGTGATGCAAACAATTTACCAAGGCTTCAAGTGATCTGGTCTTCTTGTTTGTTCTTCACCTGATCTACAGTAGGTTGTGTTTTAGACCCTGTTCTTCCTTTGGGATTGGGTTTAAATTTGCTTGTTTGGCGATTCCTTAAACAACTTCTCAATTTGTACCTGTCTCAACCTCTCACTCTTATAATAACAGTTTTATCACATTATATAAATCAGATTAAATGTCCTTTCATAAAAATGTTTATTATATATTGAATATAAAACAGTATTAAATAGAAATTTAAGGCTAGTAGGTTATTAAGGTTGTTTTAAGGTAAGTATTTGGATGCATGCTGAAGATTCTTAAACAAACAAAAAGTGAATTTACGATTAAAGTGAATTTGTTTATGAAAATGAGTGTGCAAAAGAACTTGGAATAAGATGATTCTCTTTAGCCTCTAAAATGTACAAAATTCTTTCTTTAGATCGATAAACATGCAAGTCTTCCATTACTTATATATAAGAATGTATTTATTTAATTGCCATAATCTAGAAATGTGTTGAATATCTTTTCTACACTGTGGGAAGGAAAATTGTGAGTAAATACAGGAAGGTGTCTGGAAAAAAAACCCTGTAGAAGAGCTGAGACATGAGATTAAGACATCGACTCACAAGCGCATGCGACTGGTTAGATGTGTTGTCCTTCACAGGGTCTCCAGCATATTTGTCTAAGTGTGAGATGAGCATGGAATCAAGATGCACTAATGTCAGTGGTGCAGCTGATGGTGGTACCAACGTGTAAGCTATCTGACCTACTAGCTGACCTTCAGCTATTAGTGTTTGTTGCCAGTCACACACACCTACTGCTTGTAGAGGAGAATGCATACTATCAAAAGTCAGTGATGGAAATAGGGAAGGTTTTATTTAAAGGACAGGCAAACTGATGAAAAACATTAGAGTAAAATCCAGAATTCAGAAACCAGCAACAGAAAGATCATAAGCCATTTATATCATGTACAAGCTAAAAATTGCATACTGGAGGTGAAAGGAAACAGAAACCGCCACATAATTCCAGTTCTATTCTTATATAATACATTAATATCTGTAAAACTGAATATTGTATCAGATTATATTTTATAACAGTTATTAGGCTGCCATCATTCACTCACAGGGACGTGTGTGGTTCAGGAACAGAAACATGTGTATTATAGCAATTATGCAATTAAGTCACTCTGGATAACAGTCTGCCAAATACCACATGCACGTGAAGTACTAAAGTGGCTTATATGTGACATAAGCTATCATAATGATTAGCAATAACTCCAGCATGATACCGCATATAAACGGTAAAGGAATCTTGTGATCGTAAAGGACGTGTTTGTAACAGGCTCATGTCAGTCTGATGAGTTCAAATAAAGTGGTACAAATTATTATTTAAGTATCAGACAAAATACTTCTGATATATTTGTTCAAATGTTTTGCATCAGTGAATCGATAAACCTGAAAAACTTTATTATTCACTGAAATCTCAGAATATAAAAATGCTCCTGCTTACATCGGAGGTTTACACACATCAAAGTCACGTCTGAAAACTTTCTACTTTTTTATTTTCATTCAAATTTTTACTTTGATCTCAGAGTCCCGCTTTTCAACAGTGTGCATTGTTCAGCTTCACGTCTTCTCCGCTGTTTTTCTCAACTTGCTTATGCAGGTACATGAAATAACATGAAAATGACTTCAGTGAGTTTAAATTCAAAGTGATGCGCAAACATATTGCAAGAAAAACTAGAAAGATCTGGCAACGTGTCACCAGTAATACAATCAACTCTCCATGTCTACATCCCTTTCTCCTGGGAGTTGGACAGGAATAAAAAGAACATCAAACATCTGTGTATGATTGTGCGATCACCTCATTTGTCAAGTAAAGTCAAGTTTATTTCTGTAGTGATTTTCACAACACACATCGTCTAAAAGCAGCTTTACAGAGTTTAACAGTGAAGGTGAAGGTGTGTGTTTATCTCTGATGAGCACCATGGAGACTGTGGTGAAGGAAAAACTCCCTTAGATGTTATGAGGCAGAAACCTTGAGAGGAACCAGAGTCAAAAGCAGAACCTCATCCTCATGTGTGTGACATCAAGAGTGTAATAATAGTCTTTAAACAATACAGAACACTGGAGAGTGAGAACTAACATGAGTACTGGAGTGTGTGATGATGACTGATGATCTTTTTACAGACTTTATGGTTATAAAACCAGGAGCTACTGAGCAACTCATAAAATATTTGTCAAGAACTGTTATAGACTGAATAATTTCTTCTGCTATCAGTTCACAATCATCCACAATCAAACATCTGGAATGTCCCTGTAAAGTGTATGAGCGAAAGGTGACATGCTTCGAGCCTCGTTATTTCCGCCTGCCTTTTATTCACATTCCTGCAGTTTGAAATGTCATTGCAACAACTAAAATGTTCTTTGTAAATGTCCTCTTTTTTTATTTGTTTATATCCTTAAATTCTATTCCTTTTGTATTGAATGCTGGACAGTCGTATAAAGCATTTCATTGCATGTTGAACTCTGTTGTGTTTGTGATGAACACAGTTTGAATTAGAAATGTGTTAAATGTATTAAATTTGGAGAACTTATTCAAAAAGCTACGTTGTTATCAACTGAAAAACATGTCTCAGTGTGGACAGAAGGCAAAAACACCTCTGACAACAAAAAGTTCTAAAGTACTCAAGCAATTTCCAGTCTCCTACTTGAAGCTGATCCAAGACTAGACACTGGCTATGAATGTATCTACCATCACACCACAAGCCCCTCTTAAAAGACCATACAAAACTCTTATCACAAGAACAGCTGGATGGAGTACCTACATGAGTGAGAGCAGAGAAACAAAGAGGAGTCCCTGCACATGACATTTCATTCCATTCAACAGTTTACCAGAAAACACTGCAACCTTCTACATATTTCAAGACAAACACCTTAACATCTTCACAGTTACCTCTAACCATGCAGAGCTGTCACTATTCATTACCAGCGTCACAACAGAAACTTCAACAATGCCTGTAATTATTGTGTTCGCTGTTCTGGTTTTTGACCTTTCTTAGCTTTTGTACCTTGTATTTTGCCTGTTTTAAGTCCTGGTTTTCCTGTACGTGCTTCGTTTGACCTGAGTTTTGGTTTGTTTTGCTGCTGTTCTTGCCTTGCCTTTTAGAATTTCTTTGTCTGATGGTTCATTATACTCAGACTGAATGGCAAATCTGTCTCAGACTCCTACCTTATAAAGGGTAACATCAAACAGAGGCCAATGAGTAACAGCCAAAACCCAAACAGAAGCACTGAAGACAACATTTGGTAGAAATTCCTTGCTTGGTTTCTGGAATATTTGTTTGGCAGTGTGATGAGCAGGGGAGTATGGTGAGAAGGTGTCACTGGTGAAGCTTGTAGTAGCACCAGCAAGCTAGCTGCTTTTCTCCAGTAATAGCTGACCTTGATATCTGACCTGATGATGTCAAGGGAAAGTGATGGAAAGAAGATTTAAAATACAGGCAAACAGATGCAAAATATGAGACAAATACGAAAGAAATGTGAAAAGGTTACCAGAACATGAACAAGAGCTCCAAAAAGGCAGTCAGGAAAATGTATGACAGTGTCGGAGTGTGTGTTTTATACATGTATGAGTCCATCTGAGACTCGAGGCAGGAGATGGTAGAGAGTGCATGAGTATATAATATTGAATTATCATTATAGAGTCTTTATTGCTGCAATAAGAAAGAAAAAAGAAAGTGTTGAGAAAGTGGAGTGAGTTTTTTTGAGCAGCTGATGAATGAGGAAAATGAGAGAGAGAGAGAGAGAGAAGGTTGGATGGTGTGGAGATGGTGAAGCAGGAAGTTGATAGGATCAGTAAGGAGGAACTGAGAGCAGTGATTAAGAGGATGAAGAGGATATCTGCTCTGTTTAAGTACTGGGATAGGAGCTGGTTTAAGCAATGCTCTGGAGTCTTAAGTCTCTTGAGTCTCCCAAATGCCAAAAATGTAAATGTAAATGTAAATGTAAGTACCAAACAGCAGATCAACAAGCTAACCTTCAGACAGACCTGCCTTCCTTCCTCCAGCTTAAAGCCCAGTAGGCTGCAACCACTTCAGTAGCTACAAGCATACTTTCCACCCCAACACTAGTCCCTTTTAACACAAACGGGCCAGTTATCCAACCTCTTAAAGGCCATACTCATGTCCCAAAAGAGCAACGTGTGTCTGAAGTCCCTAATAAAATATAATATGGACCAGGAGAACAATGTTGGGTCCTAGTACATGAAAACCTCGACTTAAACATCTACAGTCATTTCCCAATCATTCAGAAAATCACATTTGCCGGTTTTTTTTGTAACACAAATTTCCCCACTGTAGGACGAATAAAGGTACATCTTATCCTTTTCAGCAGTTTCTCAGCAGTGAAAACACTTCATTATGTTCTACATCACTGTCTTCTATCACTTCCTTCCCTGCAGTAAAGTGACCACTGTGATGTGAACACTTAGCTTCAGCATTCATCCTGAAATGTCATCTACTTTGACTAAGTTTGTGTTTTTTGTCCTTGTTCTTGCCTTGTGATTTGGATTTGTTTGCCTTGTAATTCATTAAACTTCCGTTGGATCTGCATCTGTCGCAGCCTTCTACTTTAGAATGTTAAATGTTCATGCAAAGGTTAAAGAAAATTGCATTGTATATGGTGATAAACGCATTCCTGACACTAATCTGTACTAAAACAGGGTTTTTATTTGAAGTTAGTATTTAAATGCACAGATTTTAAATAGAATGTGTCGAGACATACAAGGAGAAACACTGTTTATGTAGAGAACTTAGCATACAGCTGAGACAATGCTGGTTTCACTTCAGAACAAGTCTATGAGAAGCTCAGACTCCTTAGAAAATCTGAGATGTGAGATGAAGACATCAGTTCCCAGGTGCATGTGACTGGCTTGATGTGCTGTCCTCCACACATGAGGTCAGACAGTGAGATCTCAGACTAGACATGCTACAATTCAGAACTCAAAAACAAGAAAGCGAAGCAAGACATAAACCAGTTACATCAATCAATCAATCAATCAATCAATCAATCAATCAATCAATCAATCAATCAACCAATCAACCAATCAATCAATTAAACAACCAATTAATCAATCAATCAACCAATCAATCAATAAATTAATCAACCAATCTATCAATCAATTAATCAACCAATCAAACAACCAATTAATCAACCAATCAATCAATCAACCAATCAATCAATCAATGAATCAACCAATCAATCAACCAATCAACCAATCTATCAATCAATCAATTAATCAACCAATCAAACAACCAATTAATCAACCAATCAATCAACCAATCAATCAACAAATTAATCAACCAATCTATCTATCAATTAATGAATCAATCAATCAATCAATCAAACAACCAATTAATCAATCAATCAACCAATCAATCAATTAATCAACCAATCTATCTATCAATCAAATAATACATTAATCAACCAATCAATCAATCAATCAATCAATCCAAAATGTATTATAAAGCACATTAAACAAAGCATTTTACAAATAATTAAAACAAATAGAGCATTCACAATCCAGAATAAGTCAAGAAACACACAACAAATAACAAACTTAACATCCGTTAGGAATTTAAATACAATACAAAATGTTTATAACCAAAGATTTAGAAGGCTGACATTATTTATGTTTTATAGGCATTAGAACCTTAAAATCACCTTGAAACGAACAGTGGCAGCAGTCAGGAAGCAGAAGCACTGATCTACATTTACAATCCAAATTCTAATATTTGTTCCATGAAATGTTTTTATTCAATTTTAATTCATTAATTCACTAATTTCTTCCATCAGGTTCTTCTCTTCATGTGGGAGTGTTTCTCTCGGCTGCACTGCTTCACTACGTGTATGTGGATGTAGATTTTTTGTCCAATCAGATTTCAGCCTCTATGTGCTTCCATGTGAATTTAATCTCCTCAGAACCTTCAGAATCAGTACTGCTGGACTTTTACTATCGAGAACATTACCAACAGCTCTGTTTCTTTATCCAATCAGATTTCAGATTCTCCTCACAGAGCAGATCACTGGCTCACTGTTCCGTCCTCTGATTGGTTGTTCAGAGGGAAACTGTTACCGCCGAGTTGGACTGGTAAAACACGTGTGTAGCTCTGCACACGTTCATACATCTGAGTTAGACTTTTTTACACCTACAGAAGAAGAGAAATTGATTCGGTCTCAGACACTTAAAAATCTATTGTGAAGAAAAGTGAGACATGGTGAGGAGGATCACCAACCCTGAAGCTCGCTAGCGTGTCTCAGCCCAGGAAAGGGTTTAATCTCCACCTCCAGACCAGTGAATACGAGCAGTACCACTGGATTACAGCCTCTGGGGGGCGCTGCACATTATGAGTCTGTATCTCTGGTGTGTAGGTTGTGTTTTATTTACATATTAATGTTTTTACAGTTGTGGTTGTAGTGTGGAGGTTCACTTAAAAATCTATTGTGAAGAAAAGTGAGACATGGTGAGGAGGTCACCAACCCTGAAGCTCGCTAGCGTGTCTCAGCCCAGGAAAGGGTTTAATCTCCACCTCCAGAACAGTGAATACGAGCAGTACCACTGAATTACAGCCTCTGGGGGGCGCTGCACATTATGAGTCTGTATCTCTGGTGTGTAGGTTGTGTTTTATTTACATATTAATGTTTTTACAGTTGTGGTTGTAGTGTGGAGGTTTGGAGTGTAACTGGGTTTGTTGTTTTAGTAAAATGGTTTTCACCCCCAGCTGTGAAACGTCTCTCTGTAATGCAGTGTGTTGTTATATTGTGTTTTTGTATTGATGGTTTCTATAATTGTGATGTGATAGTGATGTATTAAGAGGGGGATTGAGTCGGGTACGTCCTCACTGAAGGCTCAGGTACCAAATACACGGCCCTCTACTGCATTTATACAAAATAAACTAATAAAAAGTTACCAAAATAAGTGAGTATCTGAGTGCACAAGTGCCATCTAGTGAAAACATACATACATCTGGAAAGGATTTTGATAGCAAATATATCTTTAGTTTGAAAAGTAATCAGAGATGAAAGAAACTATTTTTTATCATGAAGTAAATCTGTTTTTTAAAAGTAAGTTTGTTATCACATATTACTTCCAAATGCTTACAAAAGGTTTTATGGATGGAGCCAATTTGACTGGTGAAACAGCTGGTGAAGGCAGGAGGTCTGATTGAGATTAGGAGAAAAGGAGTAGGACCTAATATAGAACCCTGGGGAACACTAAAGTAAATGGAGCAGATGGAGATGAGAGGCGATTGATTGGGACAGTTTTATCAGCCAGATAATATTCTAACCACCTGATTGCGACTTCTTAAATGTCTACAAAGTCCTATATATCATTATATTATACAAAACATCGCATCCGATTCTATTTTACAGCAGCTATTAGACTATCATTCATTCACAGGGACATGTGTGATGGAAGCGGTTTGGTAACAAAAACCATATCATATGTATATTTTAGTATATTGGGAAGTGGTAGCTCAGTGGTTAATTCATGGCTGAACCTCAAGGCCTCCTCTAATGTACACCGTGGTGTCAAAAAGTTTGGAGACTCGCTCTGTTTACAAGAAAGTCCTTTATTTATGTTTCCACACTGTCACCTTCAAAATAGTCCCCTTGCACAGCTATACTGCGCTCCCAGCGTTCTTCTGGAATGTGTCCTGGTAGTCTTCTTGTCAAAGGGTGTCAAGCACCTTCTGAGATTCACGCCGGATCTCCCCAGTGGTGTCAAAACAGCGAGCCAGATGTTTATCTTTGGGAAAAGGGTGAAGCCTGCAGGAGGCAAATCTGGTGAGTAGTGTGGGTGCGAAAGTGAGATCACGTGGATTGTTCTCCGATGATCATCATGCACGAGTTGTGGAAAGGTTTCGACATTTTAGGGGTTTAGCTTGTTGAAGGTCTTCCTGATCTCTTGTTGTCTTCCACTGATGTTCTTCTGCTCTTAAAGCGCATGTGTGTGGTGATCCAAAAACCTCAGACGACCCGTTGCAGCATTGCTTCACATCAAAACATGCATCACGTGTCTCTGTTGCAGATTTGCTTATTGGCAGAATTTCATGTCTGCTCTGTGTTTCTACTCGCTGTCGGTGATGAGATCACACAGCTGTGGCCACGCAAACAGTCCAAATAGCAGGAGTTTCACCATCAATCTAGAAACCAGGTTTCCTCCTGCCAAATAGAAATAATTGTTTAGGACATGTTTGTTTCAGGTTTGTGTCAGTCTGATGAAGCAGAATTTAAAGAAAGTGGCACAAATTAGTATTTGTATTAATCTGATGTTTCAGTGAATTTAGAAACATAAAAACTCAAATATTTAACAGATTTCCTGAAAATAAAAATGCTACTGTTTTCACCAGAGTTTTTTCTCACATCAGAAACACGTTTAAACACAAATCTTCACTTTTGATCTCAATGTTCCAGGTTTCGACTTTTTGCATTCCAGCTCCACATCCTTCACGCTGTGACGAATAATTTGCTTATGCAGGTGCATTAAATCAAATAAAAATGACCTTCGTGTGACATTCCAAACTCAAGGTAAAGACATTTTCACTGTCAGGTGTAGAAAGGTTTTATATGTATATAAATATTGTGGCTGTCAGATTTACTGCGTTAATAAAACGTTAACGCAAATTCATTTTAACGGCACGAATTTTATTAACGCACAATTAATGCAGCACACGTTCCCATTTCACCATTTTTATTAAAAAGAGAAATAAATCAATATAAAAGAGGCGACAACATTTTTTCATGACCTCCTTCTTTACTCGGATATTTCCACAACCGGAACCGGAACCGGAACATCGTTCTGTAAAGAGCCTTGTACCATATTTAACAATTAAAACAACCACTCAAATATAAACTCAAATATAAACATATAACTACAGAAACATAACAAATCAAATCAAATATATAAATATTTACACAATCATTTGCAGAATTTAAATATTATATATAAATATGCAATAATTAACAATAGGAGAGATTTTGAGTAGAATTGTTTTTTTTTAACAATTAGTTAATGTATTTTTTATTATTTTATGTATTAATTTAATGTATTTATTTATACAACCGAAGGTGAGGCTTAAGGGCCTCTCACAGGGGCCCTGCAGTGGCAGTGTTTTTGTTTTTTTTTTAACCCAAAAAAACCAAAAGAAAAAAAAAATGAATGCAGCGTGAACAGAATTCAATATCAAATTAAATATAATGTTTATTATTCTCGCCTGTTTGTTTTATGAAAATAAATAATACACCGAATAAAAAGAAGGAAATTAAGAGAAAAACAAGTCTTAAACTCAAACCTGAGGTTTGTGGTTTAGTGTAAAAGATTCACCAGCATTTTTTCCCCATGTTTTGTTGTCAGTATCAACATGTTTCTTTTCTCTGTCACGATTCTGATTTGCATGAATTTAAAATGAGCTCATCAGGAATAAGACTTTGTGTGTTGAGGTGTGTGTAGACGAATAGAGACATTGTGTAGAGACGTACTGAGCTCCAACCATTAAGACCAGAAATGAAGCTGCTCCTTGTTCTTCTCCTGCTCGCTGTGGCTTGTGGTGAAGCCGTGGGTTGGATAAGAGAGTACACCTTCATTAACAGCATAACGGATTGGGCTTCTGCTAAGACATTCTGCAGGAATAACCACACGGGTCTGGCCAACGTCACGTCGAGCGTGGAGAACAAACGCCTCATAAAGAGTGGATCAGGTTCTGAAGGTTGGCTCGGGCTGCAAGTGAACATAACCACCTGGAACGATTCAGACCCAACTTACCTTAACTGGTGTCGAGGTTGCCCTAGTAAATATGTCAAATGTGTTTTCACTGATACTGAAGGATTTTGGAACACTGGCTTCTGCTTGAACAAGAAAAGTTTTTACTGCTATCGGTTCCTCGCCCTGGTGAAGATAAAAATGACCTGGGAGGAGGCTCAGGATCACTGCAGGGCTAAATACACTGGTTTGGCCTCCGTGATCTCCGAGGCGAGTCTGCGGCAGGTGATAGAAGAGTCGGCGCAGACGCAGACAGAGAACGTGTGGACCGGATTGAGCTTCATTAATGGAATGTGGCTGTGGGCGAGCAGGGAGCTGCTGGGGGACCAGGTTTCAATGCCACCTCAATGTCCAGCACCACCGTACCGCTGTGGATCCGTCAACATCACGTCAAACACCTTAAATATCCAAAATTGCAATGACAAGCTGAATTTTGTCTGCTTCAAAAAGTAAGTAAGGAAAATCCAAAAACAAGAAGAAATTGTGATTTTACATCAAATTTGAGTTTAGTGTCATGAAAACTCATCATTTGTTTTACTGTGTTTTCTCTTTTTCTGAACAGGTGATTTTTACTCAAACTCTCCCTCGACCATTTATTATTTATTATTTTTAGCCTTTTCACTAATATTTAACCGGGTTTGAGGTTCTGATGGAACTGCAAGTGGGCACACGTTGAGATTTTTTCTTTGGTGAAAGCCTCATTCTGATGATGATAACTTCTGACAACAATGCAGGTCCAAATCACACACACACACACACACACACACACACACACACACACACACACA
>MU551585.1:551166-563666 GCA_024362625.1 Silurus asotus
TGTGTGTGTGTGTGTGTGTGTGTGTGTGTGTGTGTGTGTGTGTGTGTGTGTGTGTGTGTGTGTTTTCCCCCACACCTGCTTCACACTAATCCCACCCGCTAACACCGTAGCAAAGCAACACGTCCCCTGGCAAGAGAAAACTGACGCCTGGATGAAATTACACACACACACACACACACACACACACACACACACACATACACACATACACACACACACAGCCAACAGAAAACTTGTTTCGCAGGTCAAAAATTTGAATATACTTGTGTTTTCTTTATTTGTGTTATTTTCAACATTGGACATTAATACTGAAGAATCCAAACTATGAAAGAAAGAAAACATCCAGAATTCTGTAGTGAACAAAAAAGTGTTAAAGAACCAGAACATGTTTTAGATTTTAGATTGTGCAAAGAGGTGTGTTAGTAAAAGAGGTGTGTTAGTAAAAGAGGTGTGTTAGTAAAAGAGGTGTGTTAGTAAAAGAGGTGTGTTAGTAAAAGAGGTGTGTTAGTAAAAGAGGTGTGTTAGTAAAAGAGGTGTGTTAGTAAAAGAGGTGTGTTAGTAAAAGAGGTGTGTTAGTAAAAGAGGTGTGTTAGTAAAAGAGGTGTGTTAGTAAAAGAGGTGTGTTAGTAAAAGAGGTGTGTTAGTAAAAGAGGTGTGTTAGTAAAAGAGGTGTGTTAGTAAAAGAGGTGTGTTAGTAAAAGAGGTGTGTTAGTAAAAGAGGTGTGTTAGTAAAAGAGGTGTGTTAGTAAAAGAGGTGTGTTAGTAAAAGAGGTGTGTTAGTAAAAGAGGTGTGTTAGTAAAAGAGGTGTGTTAGTAAAAGAGGTGTGTTAGTAAAAGAGGTGTGTTAGTAAAAGAGGTGTGTTAGTAAAAGAGGTGTGTTAGTAAAAGAGGTGTGTTAGTAAAAGAGGTGTGTTAGTAAAAGAGGTGTGTTAGTAAAAGAGGTGTGTTAGTAAAAGAGGTGAATCCACAAACACAGGTATAAAACACAACTTACAGGTGTAGATAGTAGGCGATATATATATATATATATATACTGTATATATTATTGTGCAAAAATTGATTTTTGTGTTAAATCACATGAAACAAATATTTTCAGTGGAGTTTATTTTTTGTTATCTAAATAATGATGCAGTAAATAAATGTGTCGAAGGTTTAAATCAAAGGTTTACATTTCTCCATTTTTATATTTATTTATGCATGAATACCGAGTTAATTTGAAAAGCCTAATTTAATTTGGATAGATAGATAGATAGATAGATAGATAGATAGATAGATAGATAGATAGATAGATAGATAGAATTATAAATTAAAATTACGAATATGTGCAAGATGTAAGTAAGGTACAATATATGTAAAAGAAAAAACTATATATATAAATATAAAATATTATATATATATAGTTTTTTTTGTTGTTGTTTGAAATTTTTTATTTTCATTTTTTACAATTTTTGTAATGGACAAATGGACGAGCAGAGAACACACACCATGTAGTGGAGATAAAGTTCATATACAGTAGGTAGAACATTACTCCAGTAAAAGTGTCCCTTTAATCACTCACTTGAGGAAAAGTACAAAAGTATTTGCCTTCAAATGTACTGAACACTGATTTATTAATAGAATGAGATTAATGACTTAAACAATGAGTGATTTTTATTACAATCATCATAAACACAAAACCTTCATGGGCAAGTTCGAGTTTATATTTTACTCCTCTCTAAATGTTGAGCTGATGTTGAGCTGATGTTGAGCTGATGTTGAGCTGATGTTGAACTGATGTTAAGGTGATGTTGAGCTGATGTTGAGCTGATGTTGAGCTGATGTTGAGCTGATGTTGAGCTGATGTTGATCAGTAGATGCACCGAGCGCGGATCAGAACACGTGTAAAACAGCGCGTGCGCTCGATCCTGATTGGTGACTCACTTTTTATCCACTCACAAATAAAGTTAAACGACTGATTTCACTAAATGTATTTGAGTAAAAAGTAAAATATTTGACTTGGTAATGAGGTGAAGTTACAGTAAAAGTCTCTTTAAATGTAAATACTTCTTTAAAGTACAGAAACACGGAAAAGCGGCTTGTGTTCAGTAACAGGTTTATTTCAGAAGTGTTCAAGACTGAATTTAACACAAATAATTAACCGATCAAAAAATATGAACTGATTAAATGTGATATTTTTATATAAACACAAACGGTGGTGTATGTGACTGCAGCACGAGGAGATCTGGAAGAAAATCTGCTTCTGCTGGATGGACACTTCTGCTGCTGGATGGACGGTTCTCCTGGATGGACAGTTCTGCTGGATGGACAGTTCTGCTGCTGGATGGACAGTTCTGCTGCTGGATGGACAGTTCTGCTGCTGGATGGACACTTCTGCTGGATGGACAGTTCTGCTGGATAGACAGTTCTGCTGCTGGATGGACAGTTCTGCTGGATGGACAGTTCTGCTGCTGGATGGACAGTTCTGCTGCTGGATGAACACTTCTGCTGCTGGATGGACAGTTCTGCTGGATAGACAGTTCTGCTGGTTCCTGCTGTTAACTTGCTGTTACCTGGCCGCGAGGTGTGACGTCAGAACCCCCCCACTCCCCCATCTTCCCCTGCTCCTGTAGGGCGTGGCCCAGATCCTACCTGTAGGGTTGAAAGGGGAATCTCCCGAGGAAGGTTCCGTACCGGTCCGGCGAAAAGTCTGCGGAGGTTCCGCTCCAGATTCTCCACTTCCACCGACACGACGGAGAGACGCGCCTCCACCTTCACGCGCCCAAGGAGAACTTTATTTTAATACTTTTAACAATAATAATAATAAAACTAAATCCGTGCTGGACTCGGGATGATGTTCTGGCTCCTCCGGGGGCTCAGACACGGTCCGGAACGCGCTGAAGGGTCGCCGGGACACGCGCACATGACACGTCCAGAGACCGAGTGACCTGCAGAGGAAAACAGAGCCGAGCTGAGGAGCAGCCTGGCGGGGCAATGATGCCGTTTTTCCCGCTGAGGAAAATCAAGAGGAACGGAATATACCTGCTGTTCGTGGCGGTGCTGGTGGTCGTGGGGATCTCTGCGTATCTGGAATACGTGGCCACTAACACGTGGGATAACGTCGGTAGGTTTACACTAGAACATTAATAATAATAATAATAATAATAATAATAATAATCGCGCAGATCGCGACTTCCGGTTTCCCCCTGTGTCTTTTCTTTTTCACCTGGTGCAGGTTTTTGGCACGTGAGCTCCCTGCGTGTGATTTCAACTCCAATAATAAAAACCCAATAGTAAAGAAATCATTTTCTAGCCTTTGAATCGGTTCCTGAGAATCGACTCCCTTCTCTAATTAATGTAAACTGTGGACTGTAGTTCAGAAGAATGAAGGAGACATGAAGGAGACAGGACTGGTTCAGTTCTATTACATGGCAGGTTCTAAAGAATCGAATGAGTAACGAGATTTCTAAACTGGATCATTGTTTATTTCCCAGGTTTATCCCCAGGTGAGTTGTGACTACACCCTGCACTGCTGCTCACTCCACACCTTTAATCAACTTCTCTGTCGTTTGTTTATACACCAAGCATGATGGAAGGTTGGAGCTCAGTGGTTAAGATCATTGGATTCTGAGTCGAAAGGGTGTAGGTTCAAATCCCAGCACCACCACACTGCTACTGCTGGACCTTGAGCAAGGCCTTTAATCCCCAAGACTCTCTGGATGAGGGCATCGTCTTCTCTTCCTATTTAAATGTGTGTTGTGGTGATGCCGAGACTCTGATCGCGTTCAGTTTGGTTCAGTCACAAATCCAACCTTGTGTTTTGTTACGGATAAACGTTCGACTCGGTGTTGGTTTTAAAACGTGCTTTCGTGTTCATCACGTTTCACCTCATCAGTGTTTACCTGCTCAACCGCAGTTTCCTCAATCTACATTTCCCCACCTCCAAAAAATAACCGATTTTAGACGTGTGTATCTTGGTTTTGTATTTCCCACGTTTTATTCACTAATTTGTACGAAGGGCAGGGACTTTTATCCTTTTTTCACGTCTCATGTTTCACTTTTTTGTGCCTCGTGTTTTTTCTGCAGGTTTTATTTGTGTTTTAATGCCAATTAATTTATTTTTTACGTTTTTGTCACGTGTATGGCATTCACGTATATTTCTATAGTTTGTTTATTTTTTCACAAGCTTTAGTACACATACTTTTAAAATACTCACATAATATTCCCACAATCTCAGGTGTGTGTGCTTGAGTGTGATTGATGGTTTCAGGGCAGAAGCCGACGCTGTTAGATGAAGCTTGACGTGATAACGAGTCACGCTCGTCTCAGAAGCTCGAACATGTTCTGAGGTGAAACCTCATCATCAGAGTGGTGATCGTTTGTTGAATCTTTGACCAGCATGAATAATTACTCCTCTATGCTTCAGAACCTGAACTTTAAAATGAACAATTACTATTTATTCCTTTCACAGACATGTATATTCTTTATTGTGTATGCCTTCATTTCCTTTTCTGACAGTGTTTACAGGTGTGTGTTTGTGTGTTGAAGTCGTGAGCATGATCAGGAGTTCATCTGTATCTTCTTTAAATCTGTAATTAATAATCTGACCACATGAATTTCAGTTCCTACAGCAAATGATTATTATTAATTGTACATGTTGTAGCAGACGTGCCTTTGCTTTGTGTTTGTAAGAAACGTGTTCTGGTGAAGGTTGTCAGGGTTTTGGATATTTTATATATATACATATATTTAAAATCGAAGTGCACCACAGGTGGAGGAGTTCAGGTACCTGGGGTGAACAGTGCAGAGAGATGAAGAGTGTGTTAGAGAAGTGAAGAAAAGAGTGCAGGCAGGGTGGAGTTGGTGGAGAAGAGTGATAGCAGGAGTGATTAGTGATAGAAGAGTATCTGTGAGAGTGAAAGGGAAAGTTTATAAGACTGTGGTGAGACCTGAGATGTTGTATGGACAGGAGGTGGAGCTGGAGGCAGCAGAGCTGAAGATGTTGAGATGTTCGTTGGGACTGACGATGATGGACAGGATTAGAAATGAGTTTATTAGAGGGACAGCACATGTAGGACGTTTTGGAGACAAGGTGAGGGAGGTGAGATTGAGATGGTTTGGACATGTGCAGAGGAGGGACATGGGGTATATCAGTAGGAGAATGCTGAGGATGGAGACACCAGGAAGGAGGAAAAGAGGAAGAACAAGGAGGAGGTTTATGGATGTGGTGAGGGAAGACATGCAGGTAGTTTGATTGGTAGAGGACAGGGGGGTGTGGACGGACACCAAATGGGAGCAGCTGAAAGAAGATGATGATATATATAGTAAGCATTATATAGATCAGATTGCTGTGATGTCCAGTTTGAGGCCTTCAGAGTTTGGCTTTACCAAAGTGTGTTACTGTACATCAGCTCACTGCAACCCTTAGGGAAGGAGGAAGTCAAACCCTTAGGGAAGGAGGAAGTCAAACCCTTAGGGAAGGAGGAAGTCAGCTGTATAAATCAGATCATTGTTACTGTGGTGTGTAATGAGGATGTCTGCCGAATGCCATAAATGTAAAAATATATTCATAATATCAGTTTTTATCATTAAAGATCAGTGTTGTAATTTAGTTTGTTGTAAATTTTACTCCACTGTAATGTGCTTGAAATGAAGATGTGATTGAGTGTTGATCAATAATCAATATTAATAATCAATACTAAGGTACATTCTTGAATTAAAGAATTGTGCTGGTGAGTTCCACAACACTGAAGAGCTTTAAAGAGCATGAAGCACAGCTCAAGTAGATGATTGCAATATTGTTACCTTGGTGAATCTCTTCTCAATGTCCAATCCAGTTAAGAGAACACTGGAGGAGGTAGAAGTATCATATCAAGAGATGAACCTCGAGATGCAAAGCACTGGTTACCCTCAAGAACAGAAAGAGCAGACCTAGAAAACATCAAAAAAAAAAAAAGAAGAAGGCCTGTGCATTTCTGGAACATGATTTTTTGTAGATGAAACCAAGAACGACTTGTAGCAGAATTATAGCACAAAAAGGGTTTCCAGAAGAAAAGGAAGGGCTCATGATCCAAAGCATCTCATCTGACAAACATGTTAGATGTTAGAGCAGATTCAGTTAAATACACCGGAACAGACAGACAATTCATAATTCTTTGGGCAGAGAAGTGAAATGTCATGGTGAAATGGTGATCGCTGCAGTTTCTAACTCAATTCTCCATCCAATCATCTCTTTAAAGAGGAAATGTCCATTGTTTTGTTTGAGCTCAGGGAATATTTGTTATTAACAGAAAGAACGTGTTCGTAATGAGGCTTCGTTACAGTTAATAGTGTTTGTGAACCATGCGAATGTGAAACAGGCGTAGACGAGGGCTGTGCCTTAGTTGTGTAAAGAGGTCAATTTGCATACAAAACAATTTTGGGAGGAGGAAATGGAGCCATGGAGAACATGATGAAGCACAAGTCCAGGAGGTTGAATCACTTCAGATAAAGACTGAAAAACGCTTGTCAGGGTGATGAGTAGAATGACACTGGAGGATCCTTCCCTTCTCGTTGCATGTTGTTTAATTCTGGTTTATTATTAGCGCAGTGTCACTGTACATGTCCCCGTGAATGAGTGGTTACCATGGAAACCATAACGCATCAGCGAGCGCATTAATATAAACTGGAACTACTGACTGCTGTTATGGAGAATGTGCTTGATGTACATTCCTACTGTGTGTGTGTGTGTGTGTGTGTGTGTGTGTGTGTGTACGTGTGCAAGCGTGTGTGCGTGTTGTAACCTGCTCCCTCTCAGTTCACGTCACTCTGTTTAGTGTTTGTAGAGTCAAATGAATTCTCGTTTCACCCACACTTGTATATAAACACGAGTTTGAATGCAAGCAAATGCCTTCATACTTCTGAACCTGCAGGTGTGTGTGTGTGTGTGTGTGTGTGTGTGTGTGTGTGTGTGTGTGTGTGTTACCTTTCAAGGATGGCTGCCTGCTGTTGTGTTTTTTAGGAACATTACTTTGATTTTTTAATGAGAGGTGATTGGTGGAATAGTTCGGGGGGGAATTGGGGACTAAAGTAGTCTAAAGTAAACATTTTGATTGGTTTATAGCACAAATTAAGTTGTATTTGAAATAACTTTAATTCACAAATCATGTAGTCTAAATAATGAATAATACATAAGTGGGAACTTTTAGTATCTTTTTTGTTTGTTTGTTTGTTTGTTTGTTTTTAGCGTAATCTGATGGACCTGAAGTGAAATAATTGACAGACAGAGCGGCAGATTCTTTATTATAGCAACCACACAGCAAATAAAAAGAGGCTGCTGTATAACCGGTTTAGGTGTGGAGACGCCGTGTTTATAAGCTGCTCACAGCAGCCGAGATGTTCTTCAATAAAACATTATATTGTCGGATAGACATGTGTGTAGACGCAGACAGATCATCAGACGGATAGAGAGAAAAGTTACCTTTAACTTGGAATATCACACTGAGGTCATTTTCATACTACAGTATTTAATGTACCCGCATAAGCAAAATAAACAAAACGGTGTAAAAAATAAACTTGTAGTTGAAATGCAAAATACAAAAGCTGAAACACAAACTTTACTCAGGATTAAACTGCCAATTCATCTGAATAATAAAAAAAAAGATGAAACAAATAATAAAAAATAAATAAAAAAAATGTCTGTTTAGATGTGAACAGTAGCATTTTTATATTCTTAAAATATCTGTCAATCTACTTGTCTGTCTGTCTGTCTGTCTACTTGTCTGTCTACTTGTCTGTCTACTTGTCTGACAGACATGCAGACCAGTAAACAGGCAGACCAGTAAACAGGCAGATGTCCCCCTGATGGTTATAATTTCCACTAGGCCTCACCCATGTGCTGTTTAGACTGCAGCATGGACTCTGTACTTTGCAGTAATGGACCACATGACCATGTGGAGAGAAAATACACTTTTATTATTATGTCTGTCTGTCTGTCTGTCTGTCTGTCTGTCTGTAGTGCCATAAAATTCTAATGTGAAATTAAACTAAAGGACCTCTATGGTAATTATTTTCAAAAATTAATCATCCTGAAGCTCTGGATTACTGGCACATGCTCAGGTCTTGTGTAAAATCACCAACAGGTTGAGTGTTTGTGCAGAAATCCGACACTGTTGTTGGTAATTTGGTCAGTGAGTTGTGATCTCTCACACTGGATCAGGTGATGGTGAGAGTGACATGAACACAATTGGACAAAAGCTCCTGTTTAATGGTTTATAACCTCACATACTTTCTCTGTCTCTTCAGATGACAGTCAGCAGAAGGACCAAGCGTCCCACGTCAAGTCTGGAGTGAGTGACACACACACACACACACACACACACACACACAGCCTGCAACTTCTCCTTAATGGAAGTTTCATTATTCCGTTTGTAATTGAAATGTTGCCTGCAAATTCCTTGAATCACCTGAAGCTTGAAGAGAAGCTGGAGGTAAAGATGTTCGAGCGATGAGCAGATATTAAACCAGCAACACTCATGTTTCTGTTAAATAATGAAATTAATCTTTTGGGTTTTTTTGTTTTTTTTTTACGAGGACGTTTTTGTAACTGTGATTGAAGGTTTCATTCACTTTTACTTTATAAACACGTCTCAGGTCTCCATTTTATTCTTTATTAAAATTATAAATATTTGAATGAGTTGTGACTTTGAATCAAATTTTAATGTGATAAAGTCGTGATTTTGTAAAATTAATGATGTAAGATGAAACATTAAATTGTCAAATGGTTACAGTTTCTTTCAAGTCTGTTTTCAGTAGAAAACTGAAATTTGTTAAATCGTCTTCAGATTTCTTGATTTTTTACAGCGTCCCAGCTTTATGAAGATCTGCTTTCCACGGGTTTCAGTAGAAGATCTCCTGCTATAGAACTCCAACTCTTTTTAACATGAATGAATGTAAACTCTGACTACACCCCAGACCTCCTCACCTCCTTACCTTCACCTACATCAGTACCCGTCTCCAGAAATATCTAGTGGAACATCTTCCCAGAAGATTAGAGCACATACACGAAGTAGCACCTAGCAGTCATATGGTTAGGTGTCCACAAACTTTTGGCCATGCAGGATATTACTTTAATAAAAAAAATTCTGTTTTTGCTGACTCAAGATTTCAGTTCAGTCTGAAGTTTAAAAAGCACACGCGCACGCACACACACACACACACACACACACACACACACACACACACACACACACTTTACATACCATTTTCTTTAAACGTGCACCCAAATAATCACATTATACATACAAATTATACACACACATTAGCATGATGTATTTTGTCACACACAAAGACACACAGTCACACACACATAGACACACACACACACATAGACACACACACACACACATAGACACACAAACACTTACAAAAGGTTTCTTTAGCAATAATTATGCATGGTGTAATAATTGCACTAATCACATTGTGTGTGTCAGGATCAGATTTATTGAGCAAACTAATGACTATTCACCCCTTAAGTACATACACACTCCTTACACACACACACACACACACTCCACCTATGATTGGCATTTCTACACACACACACACACACATACAAACCTGTGGAGTAATCATCAACAGGGGCTACAGAGTTCACCTTCATCCTGCTGCTGAGTGAATTAATACAGTATTGCTTGTGTGTGTGTGTGTGTGTGTGTGTGTGTGTGTGTGTGTGTGTGTTTGTGTGTGACAGAATGGAGATCAGATTTCTAATGCGGACATCGTTTGGTCATCTAGATACGTTCCTCAGCTCTGGAGGTCGGAGGTAAGAAACAAACCCCTGTGAATAGTTTAAGGTTTGGAAAGGTTTCTAAACATTCTGTTGTGTCTGTGTGGATCAGTCCTACATCATCTACGATTCATCTGTGGGGGAATGTTGTGTGAGTATCGTGAAGCATACCTTACAGAACCTTACAGAAAACATCAGAGAAACCTCACAGAAACCCTATAGAACCTTATAAAACATCACAGAACCTCACAGAAACATCACAGAACCTTAAACATCACAGAACCTCACAGAAACTTACAGAAACATCACAGAACCTCACAGAAACTTACAGAAACAACACAGAACCTTAAACATAACAGAAACTTACAGAAACATCACAGAACCTTAAACATCACAGAACCTCACAGAAACTTACAGAAACATCACAGAACCTTAAACATCACAGAACCTCACAGAAACTTACAGAAACATCACAGAATCTTAAACATCACAGAACCTCACAGAAACTTACAGAAAGGTTTTTTGTGAACAGGTTTGTGGCTGTAACATGGAGAAACAACACACATGTAAGAGCAAAGCATCCAACCAATCAGGACGAGGAGACATGTTCACCTACAACTTACAAATCAATTAATATATATATATTTATTTTTATTAAATAGTGTTAATATTGTGGGTATGAATAATTATTGAAAATAATAAATACATTATTATTATTATTATTTTTACATGTTATTATTTATTTATTTTAAATGTTTATTAATATGAAGTTTACATTTTTAGTATTTAGCAGAACATATTTCTCATAAATCTATAAAAAAAACAATTAATTATTATTTCTTTATTTCAGTAATGCATCCATAATAGTTTCTCATGAAAATATTTTTTATATATTTAATTTTTTTATCTTTTTATTATTTTATTTAAGCACAGTTTCAGTTACAAAAAAAAAAACATCTTCTGGGAAAATCATCAGTTATGATTTTTATTTTTATTTTTTTTGGTTACAGTATAAAGGCCAGGCAAATCTTCATGTCTTTGAGGATTGGTGTGGAAGCTCCATCGCTAGCCTCAGGAAGAACCCACACTACCCCCTGTACCCTCACGTAGGTGCACAAACTTTTCTCACGTGATTTCAGCTCTTTCTGTTCTCTCTTTAAAGGTTCTTCAGATAATTAAGCATGCTGAAGCCTCCTTTCTGTTTTTAATGTTCCTCGTACATAACCTCATATGCTTTTTCATTAAAGTCTCTTTATGAGAATTTTGGAAGTATCTACTGTATGTTTGGTGCAGAACCTGAGAACTTGGTGGCCTCTGTAGAACATTTAAGATTTCCCCAGGGGGGGAACTACAACAATTTTTATAGGTTCTAGATAACATTTAAAGGGTCCTTATTAATACTCTTTATTTTTCTTTACAACACGTTTTTAAAGTTCTTCAGATGTTCCTCTGGAGGAACCCTTAACTGTTCTGTGTAGAACCTTTCAGTTGTTCTTTCTTTAAGTTTTTACAGCACTAAGAAACGGGTTCTCCAAGGGTTTCTAGAGGGTTCTCTAGGTACTTTTTTTCTTATGAAAACAGCTGAAGAGAGAATGTTTGTCTTTTTTTTTGCACAGTCTCGTATCACGGTGAAGAAACTTGCGGTCTCTCCCAACTGGAAGAATTACGGCCTCAGGATCTTTGGCTACATCCACCCACACACCAATGGTCAGTGTTCAAGTTCAATACATCCATGACCATCTTCTCCATGCCAGAGCCTTTAAACACTCGAAGAGGTCCAAAGTCCAAACCCCACATGAGGTGGAATTCAAATGGTGTTGGTGTGTCTCTGGGTGGTTCGGGATGTTTGCAGGCATCTACTTCTTTAAAGGTTCATAATCTTCATGAGGTGGGACGTGACTGGAGCTGAAGCAACCTCGGGTTGCCTCTTTCTGAACATACTGTAGCTTGTTTATTAATAAAGCAGGACATCCACCTAGTAATGCATTACAGTAGTCCAGTCTGGAGGTCATGAACCCATGGACGAGCTTCTCTGCATCAGATATAGACAACATGTTTCTTAGCTTAGAAATATTTCTAAGGTGGAAGAAGCTGTTTCTGTAACTTGGTTGATGTGATTATTAAAGGATAAGTTGCTCTAAAATAACTCCAAGGTCTTTTACTGTTGAACTAGTGGTTACAGAACATCTGTCTAAATGCAGGTTGAGATGCTGGAGCTTCTGTGTACTGGTTTTTGCGCCGATGAACAAAATCTCCATCTTATCAGAATTTAAAAGTAGAAAGTTATGAGTCATTCAGTCTCTTTTTTCTTTAACACACTCAGTTATCCGGGTTAATTGAGCGTATCACCTGGTTTTGATGAGATGTATAGCTGGGTATCATCAGCGTAACAGTGGAAGCTAATTCCATGCCTTCTAATAATATTTCCTAAGGGAAGCATGTATATTGTGAAAATCAGGGGTCCTAGAACTAAACCTTGTGGCACGCCATAATTTACTTCCATTAACCTGATAACTCTGCATTTAAGTCTAGAAAATGGTAACGATCAGACAGGTAGGATTAAAACCAGCTGAACGCCTGTCCCTGAATGCTGATGCAATTCTGTAAGTGATCCAGGAGAAGATCATGATCTATAGTGTTGAATGCAGCACTAAGATCTAATAAAACCAACAGCGAGATGAAGCCTTGGTCTGAAGATAAAACAGGTTATTAGTGATTTTAACTGGAGCAGTTTCTGTGCTATGATGGAGCCTGAAGA
>MU551585.1:568666-596166 GCA_024362625.1 Silurus asotus
ATTTTCCTGCAGGTGATTATGGGGAAGGATGGAAGGACTTCAGAGTGATGGGCCGAGCCGGACAGGACAAGGAGACACCAGATGAGGAGGATTTTGACTACCGTGATGATTACATACAGCACCAAGGAAGGAAACTCTTCGCTAACTCACTAAGCAGAAAGAGCTCGAGTAGAAGAAGGAGGACGCATAGACAGTATGTGAAAGGAATTGAGACGGTGCAGCAGGAGATCCAGGCAGCAGATAATGTCCCTGTATCAGAGAGAGAGAACCAATACAAGCTCCAAAACCAAAACAATATAACAGATGAGAACCAGTATAATCAGGGAAGACCAAATAACATGGCAGCTGGAAACCGATATAAAGAACAAAACAAAACGGTGGAGGATAATCAATATAAACTCCACAACCAAAACAAGATGGTGAATGAGAACCAAAATAAACAAAACAAAAACAAAATGAGGGAAAATAATCAGTATAATCATCAGAAACAAAACAAAATGGCTGACAGAAACCAGAATAAACAGCAGAGACAAAACAAAATAGATGATGAGAAACAACATGTTGGATGGATGGATGTCATTAAAAATCAGAAAGGAATCAACCAACATGTTGTTCAGGTGAACCATGTGATGGTAGAAGAGAAAGCTCCACTCCGGGATCAAAGGTCAGGAGAAAAAACGGATATTATTAACAAAATGAAAAACAACACGAGGAACATTTCCGCATCGAGGTACGAGAACCATCAGCCTGGTGATCTCATCAATCAGAAGAGTTCTGAAGGCGTTATAGAACATAACATTCATCAGAACAATAAATACATCAACACTTCATCTGTGCACATGGGGAACTCTTCACTGCAGGGGGGCGGAGCCTTGGGTAATGAAGGTGTGGCTGAAACTCGTGAAGAACTTACTAAGGACGAGGCAGAAGTCTGGATGGTGTATGGAGACTCGGACATGGAGGGCGGGGACTTTAGGGATACGTACGACCCTGAGATCAGATGGGATCAGACGTTTCGAGTCAGTCAGACAGACTTTCAGACGATGAGGACGGATTGGATCGACCTGAACTGTAACGTGAGCGGGAATTTGCTGATCAGCCAATCAGAAGTGACGGCTTTGGTGCAAGCTTTTATGGAGAAACTCCAGCTGAAATATCCGGGGTATTGCACAGAAAAATTATAATTATTTTCATTAATGTTTATTATTTATTGACAGACAGATTTTTAAACACTACACAGATGTTAAAATACAATTCTAATCTTTTTGCAAATGTAAGAAAAGTTTAAGTAATAAACATTTCCCCTTTGATTAATTTTTTATACATTAAAATAATAAATGATCTTTACAATTGTGCAATTTCTATAAATGAGATATACTGTAACACAAATATTTTAGTTTGAATTTATAAATAAAGGGTGAATATTTAATTTTTTTTTATAATTTATAATTTTTTTTTTCCTTTTTTTTCCTTTCCAAAAGTAACCGCATTTATAATTTAACCTCCTGTTATTCCAATAAATTCTCTTATTATTATTAAAATAATTACATTTAAGAACATATTTTACACTGTTTGTAAAACAAATGTATAATATATACTGAGGTAATAAATATAGAAAATGGAAATGTAAAACGTGTGTGTGTGTGTGTGTGTGTGTGTGTGTGTGTGTGTGTGTGTGTGTGTGTGTGCAGTAAGTTCTCTCTGCAGCGTGTGGTGAATGTAGAGAAGAGGGAGGATGAGAGACGGGGCAGTCGTTATCTTCTGGAGTTGGAGCTGATGGAGGAATCAGGAGCTCGAGTTCGTCTCGTCCATTACGTCTACGTGCTGCAGTTTAAAAATATCCAGCGCCCGAGTGTGAACTTCGACTTGCTTCTGTGTAACCCACACAACTTCCTGTGGAACCCTGACACTACTATACACATTATCGTACCAGGTCTCTCACACACACACACACACACACACACACACACACACACACACACACACACACACACACAAACACTTTTATGTCTGTTTTCCTAAACCATTAGAGACCTAACTGTGTCTTCGTTGTGTGTGTGTGTGTGTGTGTGTGTGTGTGTGTGTGTTTATATATAAAGTAAAGAACCAGGCTCGTTGGGTGCAGAAGTTTATTGTGGACATGGAGGAGCTTTACCGGGGCACAGGAGACGAAAACATCAACATCATCATTGTTGATTATTCCAGCACTGACATGGATGTAGAACAAGTGCTGAAGAACTCTCACCTTCCCAAGTAAACACACGCACACACACACACACACACACACACACACACACACACACACACACATACACTGTCTGTTTATACAATGCAAATATTTTTTACACACTGTACAGCCACAAACCCTGTTTGTGTGTGTGTGTGTGTGTGTGTGTGTGTGTGTGTGTGACTTAGGTCTCAGTATTTAAGACTGACTGGGAACTTTGAAAGATCAGCAGGTCTTCAGGCTGGAATCGACCTTATCGCTGTAAGTTTTCTACACACACACACACACACACACACACACACACACACACTTTAGTTAACACGAGCGTTTATTGCTGCTATAATGCCATTACATACATATACACTGTACGGCCAAAAGTTTGTGGACACCTGACCTTAAAATAGTCATCTTCTTCTTTTCAAACACTTCATTTCACATTCAGTCTCATTTTGCTCTTCCAACAAGCTCCACTCTTCTGGGAAGATGTTCTTCTAGAATTTGTGGAGATTTTGTGGAGATTCATTCAGTTATAAGGGTGTTAGTAAAGTAAGGTAGTGATGTAGGTGAGAAGGTGAGGAGGTTCCTGGGGTGCATTCAGTGCTCACATTCATCTCAAAAATGTTCAATAGGGTTGGAGCTCTATAGCAGGAAGATCTTTCACCAAATCCAACCCATGTTATATTTTAGTCCCATCATCGGTTCCTCCTGGACTTCACTCTGAAAACACAATGCCCTCTACAGGTCTTCCACAGAGTGTGATGTCCATGTGATGTACCCAGGAGCTGGATGGAGTGTAACATGAATATATAGTGTTTTTTCTTCTCCAGAATAATCACAGCATTGTGTTTCTGTGTGACCTTCACCTCCACTTCCCGCTGGGGTTCTTTGATTCGGTGAGGAAACACTGTGTTGAGGGTCATATGGCCTTCGCTCCCTTAGTGATGAGGCTTAACTGTGGAGCGACGCCTCAGGAACCCGACGGTACACACACACACACACACACACACACACACACACACACACTTTTTAAGTCTGTTCCTAATGTGTCCAGAATTCATTTGTTTTCTGTGTAACATCACAATCTTTGACTTTGAAGTCTGACTCTTTTCTTCTTAGACTCTGATGTCTGAATCTTTTTCTCTGACTGATCTCTAAATTCTAATCATGATCTCTCACTCTTTTCTTCTCTGACAGTTCTCTTCTCAGTCTCTCTGCTGACTTTGATCTCTGACTTTGATCTCTGACTTTGATCTCTGACTTTGATCCTACTCTACTCTTTCCTCTGACTCGGTTTTGCTTTGACTCAACCTCCGCTCTTCACTCTGACTCTGCTGTGACTCTACCCTTTTTTTTTAACTCTGTTGGGAATCTGTTCTGTTCTCTGTTTGTACTCGGACTCTTCTCCCAGTCTCCAGTGTGGATTTACAGTCATGTGCTTGTGGTGTGCAGGTTACTGGGAGGTGAACGGTTTTGGTTTGCTGGGTATTTATAAATCAGACCTGAACGCTGTAGGAGGCATGAACACCAAAGAATTCAAGAACCGCTGGGGAGGAGAGGACTGGGAACTCCTGGACAGGTGAGATGTTATGCTGTGATGAACTTTAATGACCTCGTAACTTGATACAGAGGCAGTAAATCAGTAAAGCGTGACAGTTAAAGGGTCAGGAAAGTGCGTCTATCAGCTACACATAATAATCAGGTGTGTGTGTGTGTGTGTGTGTGTGTGTGTGTGTGTGTGTGTGTGTGTGTGTGTGTCGAAGGGGGGATATAAGCATTTACATAAGAAATGTGGTGTTTTTGCTCTTGCGGTTGTAGGATCATAGAGGCAGGGCTGGAGGTGGAGCGTCTCCACCTGAGGAACTTCTTCCACTACCATCACTCCAGACGGGGCATGTGGAACCGCAAAACACTAAGCAGAACGTAGATCTGGCAACCCAACATCTTCAGAAACGACACTGGTTGTGGCACTTAAACCTCCATCACCCTCACCTTTGGCTGCAGGCGTGGTGCTCCCCTCTGTGGGTGGAGCTATGAGACAATACTGAGACTCACTGGTTATCACTGACTCTTTAGAGGTGCTGGTGAAGTTCTCAGGATGTCACACACTCGGATTATTTAAATTAATGTTTTTACAGACCGTGAGCTGAAGATGAGTGAGATTTTTTTACCAAAGTCATCAGCGCTACACACGTGAGGGGCGGAGTTTGTGTAAGTGTTGTGAGGACAGTTTATCCTTCACACACACTCCGAGCTCATCGGAGAACACGAACCATGATGATATTTTATTGACTTACTTCTGCGGACCCCGACTCTGAATACACACAACTTTCCCAGCTTGTGTGCGCTCGTGTTTTTGCACGTTTTTCATTGTGTAACATGGGTGTAAGATCAGACCTTTACTACACCGTAATTATCTCCACTCTTCTGGGAAGATGTTCTACTAAATATGGTGAAGATTTTGTGGAGATTCATTCGTGTTAGTACAGTCAGGTTGGGATGAAGGTGAGAAGGTGAGGAGGTTCCTGGGGTGCAGTCAGCATTCACATTCATCCCAAAGGTGTTCAATAGAGTTGGAGCTCTATAGCAGGAGATCCTCCACACTAAATCATGGAAAGCAGATCTTGGCTTTCCATGGTTTCGAGCACAGTGGCATCGTCATGCTGGAACTGGTTTGAGTCTCCTGTTCGAGGGAAGAGAAAATCCCATGCTACCAAAGACGTCCTGGGAAATAAATCATTAGTCTGGAAAAGGCAGGTGTCCCAATACTTTTGGCGAAACCAGGTGTTTTGTCTGGTTTGGGGTGTGAACACGTGGTCTTTATTAGGATTAGTGTATTTTCTTGTTTCCTGAGTGTTCTGAGGACGGGGTAATGGAGGAACCTGATACTCACCATGTGTTTTTCTGCTGTGACGTCACTGAGACACAGGATTCAGGATTCAGGATTCAGGGCTTGTTTTTACATTCAAATGTACCAGGAAATCTCAGGACACCTTTTCAGCTCCAAAGTGCCTTTTAGTTTCAATTCAATTATTAATGACTTCATCTGAACTTGTTACACAGGAGACATTTCTTTAATCAAATTCCTTTAAATACCTTGATTTTATTTATATAAATAAAAAGGCAGGTGGTTTGTACATTGTGTTCGATGTATATGTGTTCTCTAAAATACTGTATATTTCAAACAAAAATACCAGAAAACATTTCCAGAGTCCATTTGAATACAAAACAATCTGATCCAGCCGTATAAACACTGTGTATTATATTTGTGTTTATATATTTTTATATATAAAATTAATTTAAAGCCAGTTTTAGAGTAAAAGTTTTGTACGTCTGGTTTATTTTTTATTGCATTTTTTTATGTTTTAATAACTTACAACAGTAAAATTATCTGGTTTTATTCAAACTTTATTTCTAAACTTTCAAAAGGAGGAGAAAGAAAAGAAAAGAAATAAAGGAAGTGTTTTGGGGTTTGTGGGAATTTGCTGCTCTTCTGAATGAAAAGATTTTTTATTTTTATTTAGTAAATGTTCAGTATGTATTTATATATTTGTGTTTATAGTCCTGTGAAAAAAAAAAGCAGCATAATCAACTGGTCCTTATCAGCTCTTATAATTGTGTAAAAACAACATTATTATTCATTTTACAGAAATAAAACCTGAAATGGAGAAGTTATGTGTAAAAAAATAAGTACACCTTCTAGAATGCTCTTTATCAGCAGCAGTAACAAGAAGTTTTGTTGATCTGGATGATTTCATCAGTCTCTCACATCAGAGTGGAGAAATTCTGACTCACTTTTATTTACAGCATTGCTTCAGTTCGTTGAGGTTTGTGGGAATGTATTTATGCTGCGCTCTTATAAGGTCTCGCCACAGCAGTACGGTACGGTTGAGGGCTGGACTTTGACTCGGCCACTGAAGCAGTTTTTTTAGCTCTACTGTTGTAGATTTGCTGCTGTGATTGGGACCATTGTGCTGTTGCTCAGACCAGTTTCAACCAAGATTTATCCATCAGACACACAGATTTGTCACGTGTTTCTTATCTGAAATTATATTTACCTACAGACCTGATAAAGACCAGGATTCTTTTTATTTCCTGATGAGTAAAGCCATTAAATTCAAATTCTTATACTTTCTTTTTCACACTGTATTATTCTGTACTGTATGAGTGAAGTACGGCATGTCTGTCTTTTTTTTTACTTAAATAAAAATAATGTTAAACTTTTTATTTTAATGATTTTTTATTTATAAATATATTTTTTTTTTATAAATAATAATAATAAAGATACCCAGCTTTTAGCAACACAGACATTAGAGACAAAATAAACTAATAAGAACAAAATATTTATCACATGTGGAAATATATTGGGTGATTATCAAATCATAATTCTCTCAACCAATCAATCAAACTAAATGGGGGAGTACAAACTTTTGCACTCGGCTGTATAAATATATGCAATAACACTACATTAGTCTGTAATTCAGTGATTTATAGCACATCATACATAACTAGTATAAATAGATATATAGATGAATAAATAATTGTGGGTGTATTTGTTAATTATATGAATGTAATTAATTTACAGATTAATTTTTTGAAAAATGTTATTTGATCATATGAAGCTAATTAATGTATAATAAATATATATTTTTTAAAATGAACAGGTCGAGTATATCAGGGTTTGTGTGTGTGTGTGTGTTTGTGTGTGTGTTTTAGTGTTAGTGTTAGTGTTAGCCTTTAAATGATGTCCCTTTATTTATTTTTTGTCCATTTCCAGGTACATGTCTTTTTCTTGTTAAAACTGATACTGCTGCTATTGTAGCTTCAGGCAACTTTAACACACACACACACCCATCTGCTTCTATCGTTCATGCCCAGGCCTGTGCTTATTTACAGTTAAACAGCCTACAGTCCACACACACACACACACACACACACACACATCAGTGTTTCAGGTACTTGTACATTTCAACAGAGGTGTGTTTAACTCCTGCACTTTGTGGTCTCTCTCTTTCTCTCACACACCGATATTTCTACTCTTAGACTCAAGTCCTGTAATGTGTTTTGTTTACAGTTTAATGTGTTGCAGGTTAAAAGGTACAGGTGAGTGTCAGGTTTTACACACAAAAGGAAGAAAATGAGAACTCATGATAGTTTTCTTCCCCTGATGGTGTGGATACGATTTAATCACACAATCCGTTTGTGTTTTACTTTTCTGAGTCGTTTAAATTCTTACTTCCTTCATTTAGTTTTATTATAAAGCACACACACACACACACACACACACACACACACACATTTAACCCTCCGGCCCCAAACACACAGAGCACATTCCACCCCAATGCACAAACACACAAACACACACAAAACTTAAAAAAAGATTATATTTGATAGACATTAACATAAATCCAGACATGAACATTAAAGTAATTGATTGTTCTGATGATGATGAGGAACTGAAACAGTGATAAATGGGAAATATTAGCAGACTGTAACACTGATCAAACACACGTTACACGTAACGACTGATACATCACATTGTTCTTATTTTCAGTATGTTTCTGACTTTACACACACACACACACACACACACACACTGTTCTGTACAGCATTGTCGTGTTTACTGTCCTCCACCTGCAGCATCAAACATCTTCTTCCTGCCCTCCATTCCTGACATGGCCTCCACGTTCTTACGCCAGTCTCCCACTTCACTGGTCAGCACCTACACACACACACACACACACACACACACACACACACACACACACACACACACACACACTGGTCAGGGCTATGCAGAGTAGAATATTTGTGTGTTAGAGATAATTTCAGGTTTTGGTGAGTGACATTAAGTAATATTATTCTCACTTCATTTCTGCTTTTTAATTTTTTTTATTTGTGTTTATTTAAAAAAACCTTTTCTGACAGACTTTATGCTTAAATTCTCTTGCAGTATTGAAGTGTGTGTGTGTGTGTGTGTGTGTGTGTGTGTGTGTGTGTGTGTGTGTGAATACCTTCTCCTGTTTAATGTCCTCCTTCTTGACGGACTTCAGGTTAGCTCGGAGGTCCATGGAGCCTTTGTGTTTGGAGCCGAGTAAAGCTCTCATCATCTCATCAGCCGACACACGAACCTTCCTCAGAGCCGGCTTCTTAAACTTACCCCCGAGATCCTGCACCTTCAGCTTCAGCTCATGAATCTGTATCACACACACACACACACACACACACACACACACTAAGCATTTCTCCACAAAGCTCCTTCCCATTTATTTACACTCCATACATCTGTGTGTGTGTGTGTGTGTGTGTGTGTGTGTGTGTGTGTGTGTGTGTGTGTGGGATTGCACTCACTTCTTTATTGTTCTTGTTCACTTTTGCTTCAAAGTCGTATCTCTCCTCATCCACCACGTCGATTTTAGTGTGAAGCTGTCGACACAATTTCTACACACACACACACACACCAATTGGAAACCTTTTTGATTTTAATGTCTCTTCAAATACACATCTATCTATCTATCTATCTATCTATCTATCTATCTATCTATCTATCTATCTATCTATCTATCTATCTATCTCTCTCTCTATCTATTCATTCTGTTTTTGTTTATGTAACAGATCCATCTCTCTCTTAGTGTATTTTTTCTGTACTTGTCTGAGGCAATATTTTATTATTATTATTATTATTATTATTATTATTATGATAGAATGTAATTTTAATTCTTATAAATTCTTTATTACAGTGAAATGTATAACTAATATTTTCCAGGATCTGGTTTATAGTGTTTTTTCGAGTCGAATGAAAGAAGTCGTTATTTCTGGAAGTCGGTGCTGTAGATCAGTGATTATGTAGAGTGTTTGTGTATTTATAGTATTTATTTTACAGTTTTTCTATTCTTTTTTTTTAATCTTTTTACAGTTAAACATTTATTTACATCTAATATCAAACTCCAGTTCACTGTGTGTTTACTAGAAGATATAAATCTTTGTGAGGACACTTCTAACATGTGTGTTGTTCTTTTTCTTGTCCTTGTCTCGAGCAGGCTACACTGAAGGTTTCCTCCAGGATGAGGGAGAGTCTCACCTGCAGGTCGTCCATGGAGAGTCCGGAGATCTGCAGTGGAGGCAGTTTCTCCCCCAGGTAGCGCACTTTCTCCTCATCACGGGTGCTTTTCTCCTGCTCCAAGTCGTCCACCGCCCTCTGCAGGAGCAGCATCTGAGTACACACACACACACACACACACACACACACACACACACACACACAGAGCATTGCTTTTAATTAATTAATTAATTAATACATTTTTTTTACAGATTTATTAATTATATAATTCAATTTATTCAACTGTTTATTTATTGATAATGTTGTTTTTTATACGTTTTGTTTTCAACACATTATTATTATTATTATTTACATGATTTACTCCTTTTTACGTCAAAACTGCGATTCTTTTTGTTGACGGAATAAATAAACAGATCAGATCAGATCGGATTCACCTTCAGTGAGAGTTTCCTCGAGGCAGAGATCTTCGACTTTGGCTATAAAACAAATGATGAGTGTAGATTAATGTGTAACGCAAATCTTATTATTATTATTATTATTATTATTATTATTATTATTATTATTATTATTATTTCAGATTGACTGATTTATATTTTTGTTTTTGTGATTTTAAATACCTTAACATTTGCCCGAGGAGGCATCGGTTTGGGAGCGTACTGCAAAACAAACAAACAAACAAACAAACACACAAACAAACAAACAAACAAACAAACACACAAATGAACACAATACAGGAATAAAGACTTCAGGTGAAAAAAAAATCGTGCGGCTTTTACACAAACTCTTTTCTTTTCTATTTATTACATGTATTTAAATTCACATTGAAACTTAATAACAAACAAATAAATACATTTTAAAAATAATCTTTAATATATTTAGGATTGTTTGATTATAAGCCGCCACATGTTTATATTTCTAACTCGCTTTTTTGTTGTTTTTAGTGTAAATAAAATAAATACAATAGAAACACTTACCCTGGTGTGGGTTTAGTGCAGAGAAAAGAAGGAAAAAATCAACACAGAAATCTTAATACACAGATATAAAGTGCAGAGTGAAAATAAACTGATTATGATTGTGTGAGGGAATAAAATGTGAACAGGATTTACTCACATGTCGCTCATTCTGAGACCTGCGGGGACCGGAAACCGGAAATAAACCGAATTATTTCAGTAAAGATTTAAACAGTCCGAAAAACAAGCGTGAATAAAGTGTGAGTTCATGTTTATTCATGTGATGAAGAAGAAGAAGAAAAAGAAGAAGAGCAAAAAGTAGAAGAAGAAGAATGATGATGGTGATGATGATGATGATGATGATGATGAGAGAAGTTATTCCTGAGAATTGACCTGAACCGCATGCAGAGGTGAGAATATAATCTGATTATGATGATGATGATGATGAAGTGCAGAAGGTACCTGTGGTGTGGAGGTGAGCTGTGGTGTGGAGCTGGAGGCAGAACTGGAAGATCAGCGCTCAGAGACAATGCGCTTTTATGTGGGTGATGGACGGATGGACAGATGGCAGCTAAATAATTATAGCACAGGAATTCCACTGAACAGACAGCTGCTTTTACCCTTTGTCCTCCGTGTGTGTGTGTGTGTGTGTGTGTGTTGGGGGGTGTTGGGGGGGGGGGGGTGAAGAATAGACCCACCCGTCCTCCTCGATCACAAGGACAAACAGCACTCATAAATCTTCTCCACTTCTTCAGCACCACTCACTTCATTCATGAGTATAAAACCATTTAAAGTAAAGATCAGAGAGGTCACTGGGGGTCACGCCATCAATCTACCGGATTACAGTTTGCTAATTATGACGTTATAAAAGGGGGAGGGGCGAACCAAATTGATTGATGACAGCAGTACAGGTTTCTATTAATACGTTATTGTTTCCATGGCGACTTGAACACGATGTTTGATGAACTGGAAATGTAACATTTATGGAAGGAATATGAGAGTTTAACTTTTATTTCTCGTCTTATTACCGTGAGGACATGAGGAGAGACAGAGGAGAGAGACAGAGCAGAGAGACTGGGGAGAGAGACTTATTGTATATGTATGTATGTGTGTGTGTGTGTGTACGATTATGTGTCTATGTCTGTGTATATAAATGTGTGTGTGTATATGAATGTGTGTTTGTTTGTGTGTGTGTGTGTGTATGAATGTGTTTGTGTGTGTGTATGAATGTGTGTGTTTGTGTGTATGAATGTGTGTGTGTATGAATGTGTGTGTGTGAATGTGTGTGAATGTGTGTGTGTGTGTGTGTGTGTGTGTTTGTGTGTGTGTGAATGTGTGTGTATGAATGTGTGTGTGTGAATGTGTGTGTGTGTGTGTGTGTGTATGTGTGTGTGTGTCTGTGTGTGTGTGTGTGTGTGTCAGGAAGCAAAACCTTGTCTCCTTCTCAACACTAAACCTGTATATAGAATCTTTATTTGTTCAGCAACCTTTCTACTGTCACAGCACAGGCATGTGTGTTCCCCAGAGTATTCACCACTGTGGCCATCCATCACACACACACACACACACACACACACACACACACACACACACACACACACACACACACACACAGTAATGAGAATATCTTTGAGTGAAGGTGCCAATATTAGCTCATTTACACCGAAGGACACTCGAGAATGCAATGCACAATAACTCTGTGTGTGTGTGTGTGTGTGTGTGTGTGTGTGTGTGTGGGTGTGTGTGTGGGTGTGTGTGTGTGTGTGTGTGGAGATGAGGTCAGTCAGAGTTTATAATAATAGATTGTCAGTGGTGTTGATATTCAGGGGGTTTAGAGGCTCAGACTGAAGTTTATTTTATTACAAGAAATATGTTACTCATTAGGGATAAAACTTATAGACACTCATCCATGCCATAAACTCTTATCTGTGCAAAGTTCCTTTGGTACAGTATCCACTGTTTATTTACATATATATATATATATATAAAACAAAAATATAAAGTGTTATGACTAAAATTTCAATAACATATTGACAAATTCTCTGAAAATGAAATTGTATTATTTTAAAAATATAATAAAGTAGTGATCAATATGATAATAATAATATGTATTTATTAAATATTTTTATTATTTTTATTAAATTGAAGAGGTTAAAGGTCACAGATTGTAAATAAATGTATATAATAAAAGTGTCTCGTGCAGTTGGCAGGCCGGAAGTCTTTCCTCGACACTAAATTCGGGTTGCCAGGTCTTTCCCCCAACTAGTACTGTTTGTTCAATGTGAGAATCTTAGTGAGTGTATCATATGCACCTGGCAACCCTCCTGCCTGTGGGTGATGAATAGGAAGTCCTGTGCAGTGTGTTTATCTTCACCACGCGTCATTAATGCACTAATAACTCCCTCACAGCAGCAACACAACTCAAGACATGATATCAAATCGGATCAGATCGGATCGGGTCTGATCTGATCTACAGATTGGACATCATTTCTTGATGATTAGTTTTTGACAGGAATAATCCGGGGTATGGGAGCTGTGTGGACCCCAGGGCGATGGACCGTCGGATTAAAACGTTTTAATATTTTTACATCTTTAATTAAACCCTGAAATCAGGTAAGTGATAAACACGTTTTAAATACGTGATCAAAAACAATCCACCCACGTTAGCATTACTCGCTAAACTAGCTGTTTTATAGGGTCTTTTCCGCCATTTTTGGGGCGTGTCCTAAACGGCTTTTTCGTCTCAAGTGCACTAAATATGGCGCGAGTTCAGGGTGGAGTGCACTCGTGTAGGGCGCGCGCGACATTTGGATTTCAGCCAATCGGTCGTCAGGTCAGGGTCCTCGCGCGATTCCGTGGTTGCGTCCTAAATCGCGTGGTGCTGCACTACTTAGTGGGTGAAAACGGACCAGTGCGGCGCGCTGTATAGGTGAACTATGTAGTGCACGAGTGTGAGATTTGGGACAGAACCCTGCTAGTCCTCGCGCGACATTGGGATCGCTAGTTAGCTATGACAGGTGATGAAAGATTAGTTTTTATATTTAACTCTTTATTTTTAAGAAATATAACTATAATGTTATTTATATGTTATTTATTATGTATTAATATTTCTGTATTAAATTAAAATGAAACAGGGCTGATTAAGCTAGCTTGTCGCCTGAATAAAATACTAGCTATGTTTAGCTGTCTGACAGAGCGCCTGTCGAAAAATATTCCCGTGTAAAAGATTTATTATTATTATTATTCATTAAAAACATTTTTATTATAAACACAGGTTTAAACTCATAATTAAACACAGTAGTTTTGCTAGAATAAAAAAAAGATATATAATTTTCGTTTCAATTTTGGTCAACTTAAGTGGAAGAAATGCAAAAAAAAAAAACAACTTGTTTATTAACATTTGTGAACATCAACATTTAAGATTTTTTAAACATTTTAAAATAAAATTCCTGCTTGGTTAAATAATATAAAATATAATTTTTGATCTGTGTGTGTGTGTGTGTGTGTGTGTGTGTGTGTGTGTGTAATTAAATATATATATCAGCATTTACATGTAACATTTGTTATATTTAATAAATGTCAGCCTTCACATTCATACCAAAGCTGTTTAATCAGTTTGGAGATCTATAACAGGAGATCTTCTGGTGCTGGAGAAGGTTTTAGGTCTCCTAGTTCAAGTGAAAGGAGAATTTCATGCTCCTGCATCCAGAGACGTCTGATACGATTATGTGTAGGAACTGTGTAGGAACATTCTGGGAAAGAGACGAACATGGCTGGAAAAGTTGTGTGTCTCAATACTTTTGGTATAATCATGTATCTTGGTTTAAAATAAGATGTTCCTGATAAGATATATATTTATTAGTCCCACAGTGGGGAAATTTATAAACAAAAAAAATTAATAAATACATTGTGTGTTATAAAGCCATGACCATGGTGTGTGTGTGTGTGTGTGTGTGTGTGTGTGTTGGTTAATATACAGTATATAGTAATGTATTGGTTAATATAAGACTTGGTATTATAAAGGGATCTGGTAAGGTGTGTGTCAGAAGCACCTGGTGTGTGATCACATGCTCCTCCTCGCCTCTCTCCAGCATCTCTGCATCATCTCACAGCCTTCCCCTGTGTTCTGTTTCTTCAGGTTCGGTCTGAATCTGCATCATGCCAGGGAAGCTGAAGGCGAAGATCATGGCGGGGCGACATCTGCCCGTCATGGACCGCGCCAGCGACCTCACCGACGCGTTCGTGGAGGTGAGATCAGCTTTAACTTGACACACTGAGAGTTTCTACACTGCTGCAGAGCTTTTGTGGTCTTTCTCACGATGCAGTTAATCACCTTTATTATTGTGTCTATTCACCCAGAAGATCTTTTATAATCAGCACTAAATAATTTTCTCTTTAGGTAGAACATGTACCACAATTTATATCTATTAGAAATCTCTATATGACACTTGTAGACGGTTTAAGACCAATCTAGGGGCGGGGCTAAATCATCTATATCACATCTGACACGAATGCGCTAACGAACCTGTGTTAAGATGTGTAGTGATGTCAGAACAGCCTCGCCCGAACCATGCTTGCCATGGTAACAATGGATTTCTGCTAATTGAGATGCACAGCCTGTTTAGAATGGGGGTGTGTCCCTGCTTCTAATTTGCATATCATGCATAATAATAGGGAATTTTTTTACGTATATTTTTTGGTCCGAGAACAACTCTGATCTCTTTATATTCCACAGGTAAAATTCGGAAACACGACTTTTAAAACCGACGTGTTTCCGAAGTCCCTCAACCCTCAGTGGAATTCCGAGTGGTTCAAATTTGAGGTAAAGGTCTGACCTGCGGTTTATTGTTTATTTGTTTGTTTATCTAGCCTTAACATGCATTGTGTGTGTGTGTGTGTGTGTGTGTGTGTGTGTGTGTGTGTAGGTGGACGATGAGGATTTGCAGGACGAGCCGTTGCAGATCACGGTTCTAGATCACGACACGTACAGTGCGAACGATGCCATAGGGAAAGTGTACATCGACATCGACCCGCTGCTCTGCAGTGAAGCCGCCACTGTCATCTCCGGCTGGTTTCCGATCTACGACACCATTCACGGTGCGTCTCCTCGTGCACGCTTCACTCACACAAAAACGTCCGTGTGTTTGAGGAAACAATGGACACATCAAAACTGCTTTAAACATCAAACTCGACTAATAACTGCAATAAATCCAAAATTCAAGATTTTTTATATCCGTCACATGGTCATATGCAGAATACAACGTGCAGTGAAATGTAAACAATCGTTCATTATGTTATTGTTTAATCACGTTATATTGAACGTTATAGTGAACGTATCACATCATCACATTTTAAATCCTTTCTGAGAAGTATAATACACATCCATACAGTAAAGAAGTGTAAAAAAAAAACAACAACAATCCTCCACACATCTTTCAGCCCATGTAAAGCAGATCTTCATGGAGCTGGTTTTGTGCACAGGGGCATCATCACGCTGGAACAGGTTTGGATCTCCAAGTTCAAATGAAGGGAAAATCTCATGCTTCAGATTCCAAAGACATCGTATAAAATTGCGTGATAGAACTCGGCACACACGGCGAGTGTGTTGGCGTGTGCCAATACTTTTGAGCATGTAGGGTATGTTGGTTCAAAATAAATTGTGATGAGTGTGTGTGTGTGTGTGTGTGTGTGTGTGTGTGTTTAGGTATACGGGGAGAGATCAACGTTAAAGTGAAAGTGGATCTCTTTAACGATCTGAACCGTTTCAGACAGTCCTCCTGCGGAGTGAAGTTTTTCTGCAGTGAGTTTTTACGTTTCTCTTCGACTCGTCTGTTCACTTTTCACCTCCTTCTGCTTGAACTCTTTCTCTCTCTCTCTCTCTCTCTCTCTCTCTCTCTCTCTCCCGTTCCCTCAGCCATGTCCATTCCGCGATGCTACCGTTCCTCGATGGTCCACGGCTTCGTGGAGGAGCTGGTGGTCAACGAGGATCCCGAGTACCAGTGGATCGACCGCATACGAACCCCTCGAGCATCTAACGAGGCTCGGCAGAGACTCATTTCTCTCATGTCAGGTACAGACGCTTGTGTGGTGCATCGAGGTGGTGTTCAGCAGTAATTGTTGTAGTATCTGAGGGGTGTGTGTGTGTGTGTGTGTGTGTGTGTGTGTGTGTGTTTCTCTGTGCAGGTGAGCTCCAGAGGAAGATCGGGCTGAAGGTGTTGGAGATGGGTGGGAACGCCGTGGTTGGTTACCTGCAGTGTTTCGACCTGGAGGGTGAATCCGGCCTGGTTGTGCGCGCCATCGGTACTGCCTGCACGCTCGAGAAAATCAGCAACACACATGCACCCGCAGGGGCCACACACCCCTCCAACTCATCTCCATCTAAAGATATGAAAGAGTGAGTCACGTCACGTAAAGGAGAAAGAAAACACACACACAGCTCCTGCACTCATTCCTGGTCTGAGGAACATCTCAGTTCACGCCGTGTTCACACCTGTTGGGTTTTTTTTTTTTTCATTCTTTATGCACACACAATGATATAAAACGATGATACGGCAGATCAAACATATTATGAACTGGAAATGATTGACACTTCAGGAGGTGTTTTAAACACTTTGATAGTAGCTGACCCTCCAGGAAGCCCCGCCCACTTCCTCTCTCATTTCATACTCTGCCCAAAAAAAACCCTGCACTGCCCTGCCTTTTTTCTGATTAGCCGCACTGATGAGTGTTTTTTCTAAAGACTAAACAGCGGTTTAGTTCCAATCTCTCGATTCTCCTTCACATTGTGCGTGTGGAAATGTTCTTACTTTCACTGTTAAACACAGTCTTGAGTTCTGCTGTAGGTTTTACTATTTCATTTCACCAAACGTCTTGGTGGATCACGATCATTCAATATTTATTTCCGGTACCACATTTCTTCTTAGAAGATGATGGTTTCCTACAATCCTTCCAGATTTTAATAACGTTCTGGACAGTTCTAAACCTGATTTTTGTAGTTTCTGCACATCTCTTTAGATGTTTTCTTCACTTGAGGCAGGACAATAATCTGACCCTCCTGAAATAGAACATCTTTTTTCACAACCACAGGACGTGTCTTCTGACATGGTTTTTTTTTTTCCAAGCTGCTCACTGCATCAGTTAAAGTTAAATAACTGGTTTCCAGCTGAAACATAATCATTTATGCAGTTATTATCCAATAGGAGGCTCTGAATCCAGGGTTTTTTTTAAACCAGCAGTGTGTTAATCATCTGCGTTGTTCAGCATCTGTCACAACAAATACAGAAAGTTTTGTGCATTTGATCTAATTAACATGTGCAGGAGCTCTGTGTGTGTGTGTGTGTGTGTGTGTGTGTGTGTGTGTGTGTGTGTGTGTCTCTTTATAAATGTAAGGATTTGCTCTATAAGTATATTCTACCCGAATACATCACACACTACACCAGAACCTTGTTCTTCTCCCGCATGATCTCTCTCTCTCTCTCTCTCTCTCTCTCTCTCTCTCTCTCTCTCTCTCTCTCTCTCTCTCTCTCTTGGCCTGTTTTTCCTCCCTTTCTATTCTGCACACTTGCATTTGTTTGCTTTCAGGAAGTCCTGCTTATTGCACAGCATTTTTGTTTTGTGTATATGTTTGTGTTGTGTTTAATGTTGCACGTTTTGCACACACTTTTTTGTGTATAGGTTCCTGGCATGCTTATTGACATGTCTCTGCTTGCTTGGGATATGCTTGTCATTGTAGGTGGGGAGAGATTGTGTGTGTGTGTTTGTGTGTGTGTGTGTGTGTGTGTGTGTGTGTGTGTGTGTGTGAGAAATCTGCAGGTCTATAGAAAATGAAGTTTGATTATGAAAAAAATCATTAAAAAGGAATTGAATAAAAATGTAAACAACAACTTTCTGGCCACAAGCTTTAGAATCCTGAAGGTTCCTGATTTATCTGACTCGCTCTGGAGCTTCTCAGCACCGTACATAAGAACACGGCAATACGCTTCATAATCCTGAATATCATCGTTGTGATCAGCAGGTCTTTTGTCCAAAAATGACTCGCACCTTTACTTTAGTTGTCATTAAAGTGATTGTACATCTAGAACATGTCAAAAGTTTGGAAGCACCTACACTTTTATGGTTTTTGAAACACATGCATTTTATAAGCAAACAAATTAAAAGCAAGAATTTTTACACCTCCTTCTGCTTGAAACCCCCCCCCCCCCCCGAGGTGGAAGTTTAATGGTGTCCAGAAAGTGAAAGTGAACCATCATGTCTCTCATTCCACACTTCATCACCGTGCAGTTCCTTCTGGACTGCGGCTCATCAGAAGCGACTTCACCGTACAACAAGACGACGAGCCGAAGCGATAAACACGTCTGAGTTCTGTAGGTGTTATTTAGAGAGAGCAGACAGACGTCTGGAGCGATATCTATCATCATGGAACCACCTGCCCAGACACCACACCTCAATCCTACTGAACTGCTCTGAGATGAAGAAGCAAATTTCCATCTAGTGAAGAACATCTTTAAAGAGTTTTAGAAGAGACACAACAAAGAGTTTCAGCTGAATGTTTGGAGAAACGAAGTGTCCTGGTGCTGAGAGTGTAAAACTGTCTGGAGATTTATAAATTAGTTTGTTGTAAGAACATCTTTAGACCGTAAGATTATTGGGTTTGTTGTATAGAGAGAAAAGGAACATGCATGTTTCTCTCAAATTATTCTAATACAGTTTTTGTTAATATTTATTCTTTCTGTAACATCAAAGAGTTTCAAAAGAGTAAAAGTCACAAATCTGCAGATTTCCTTCTGAGTGTGTGATTTGCCTTGTTGTGAGCGTCTGTGTGTGTGTGTACGTGTACATGTCTAGCTTGTTGTGTATGAGTGTGTGTTTTGTATGAAATAGTGTGTGTGTGTGTGTGTGTGTGTAGCTCTCCGCAGGCTGCTCCTTCTGCTCTTGGATGTCGCTCTACTCACAGCAGTCCGGTTCACAGTGCGAGCAGCCGCCTCTCTCAGGGCTTCTCCGTTTCCGTGCCGACTCTGCTCTTCGCTGGTATGAAACACAGACACAGGAGCTCAGAGGGTCCCAGAGCCAGGCAGTGTAGGCAGGTGACCCCCCCCCCCCCCCCCCCCCCCCCCCAATTCCATGACTCTCCTCCTCCTCCTCAATTCCATGACTCCACCACTACCTCACTCCCATTGGACCAGATGGCTGTGACATCACCAGGCCTTCTCCCATCTTCAGCTGCCAAAGCAACCTGTTCTGCAGCTGTGCTCCGCCCCTCCACATGTCTATGACCAATCAGTGGGCTGCGTTCAGCTCACGGTGCAGCTAGTCAGGCGGTTAGCGTGTTCCTGATGGTAGCTAGTGGAGATCTCGGGAAGCTCATGTCAGCTACGTTATTTGAGGGTTGTGCTTTGGTTAGCTGAAACAAATGCTTTTTCTCATCACTTTTTTTTTTTCTTTCATTTTTGTTATCATGTTTGTGTGTTTTTTCTTTCTGTTGCTTTGTTTGTTTGATGTGCTGCTTCTCTGTGCATTTCTGCTTCTTCCTCATACTCATCATCCTTTTCCTCTTTCCACTTCAGTTTCTTTTTCATGTTTCCATTAACGAATCTTTTGAGGAACCATTGAATTTATAGAATCATGATTGCTTTCGAAAAGAATTTGAGAAATTCCACCTAGTGTTCCAAAAAAGGTTCCTGTAATGGAAAGAGAACTTATTATCCTTTTTATCTGACCTTCACTTACACACACACACACACACACGCACACACAGACGCTAAAACACCTTCTGTGCATACCTGGTGTGAGACTGAGTGTGTTCCTCCTTGCTCTAACAGGGCGGTTTTTGGGGAGGAGGCCCCTGGCATCCCGTTGTGCTCAGGACCCCCCACCCCACTGAGAGCCCAAACCTTCTCTTCCTTCTCCCCCTCCAAGTCCTACAGCCGCCAGTCCTCCTCCTCCGACACTGAGCTGAGCCTCACCCCCAAAACCGGTAAGAACACCTGTACCCCGGTATCAGCCCGCTACCTCACGCTCTTTAGAGAACTACTGCAGATCTGCTCCTCAGAGAGAGCATGCAAAGTATCAGCCTTCAGAGATTAGCTACTGGAAATCAGCTTGTTGGAGTTCAGGTTGCTAGCGTTTAGCCAATTGGAGATTAGGTCACTTAGAGATCAGCCGATTAGAGATCAGGCCACTTAAGAGATCAGGTCACTTAAGAGATCAGCCGATTGGAGATCAGGCCACTTAGAGATCAGGCGATTAAAGATCAGGCCACTTGGAGATCACGCCACTTAGAGATCAGGCGATTGAAGATCAGCCAACTTGGAGATCAGGCCACTTAGAGATCAGGCCACTGAAGAGATCAGCCGATTGGAGATCAGCCGATTGGAGATCAGGCCACTTAAGAGATCAGCCGATTGGAGATCAGGCCACTTAGAGATTAGGCGATTGAAGATCAGGCGACTTAGAGATCAGGCCACTTTGAGATCAGGCCACTAAAGAGATCAGCCGATTGGAGATCAGCCGATTGGAGATCAGGCCACTTAGAGATCAGGCGACTTTGAGATCAGGCCACTTAGAGATCAGGCCACTGAAGAGATCAGCCGATTGGAGATCAGGCCACTTAAGAGATCAGGCGACTTTGAGATCAGGCCACTTAGAGATCAGGCGATTGGAGATCAGGCCACTTGGAAATCAGGCCACTTTGAGATCAGGCGATTAAAGATCAGGCCACTTGGAGATCAGGCCACTTAAGAGATCAGGCGATTGGTGTTCCCTTCCCTTTCATCTCCATCTCTATCAGTTTCAGTTTGTGTTTTAATTATGTTAATCATTATTGTGTTTATTTGTTTTATTTTACATGTCCATCCTGCTTCTTTTATTTGTGTCTGCGTGCGAGTGTGTGTGTGTGTGTGTGTGTGTGTGTGTGTGTGTGTGTGTGTGCGTGTGAGTAAAACGGTAAACGGAGAGATAAACTGACATAAACGAGTGTGTTGTGCAGCAGAGGAAATTCCACCATTAAATCTTATCAGTATTTTATGGAAATGTAAATTTAAAGCAGGAAGTTTCAGATACCGTGGCTTTCATCAGTCACAAAATTAATTCTAGAAGTGTCTCTAGAAAACATCATCTTTCTCCTTTCTTCATTTTTACTTTTTCATTGATCTTTTCATTCCTTCTTCTCTCATCTTCTTCCTGTTCTTTCCCTCTTTTTCCATCATTCTCTTCTCTTCATCATTCTCTACTCTCTTCTCTCCTTTCCTATCCTCTTCTCTCCTCTCCATCATTCTCTTTTCTCCTCTCCATCATTCTCTTTTCTCCTCTCCTCTCCTCTTCTCTCCTCTCCATCATTCTCTTTTCTCCTCTCCTCTCCTCTCCATCATTCTCTCCTCTCTCCATCATTCTCTTCTCTTCTCTTCTCTTCTCTTCTCTTCTCTTCTCTTCTCTTCTCTTCTCTTCTCTTCTCTTCTCTTCTCTTCTCTTCTCTTCTCTTCTCTTCTCTTCTCTTCTCTTCTCTTCTCTTCTCTTCTCTTCTCTTCTCTTCTCTTCTCTTCTCTTCTCTTCTGCCATCATTCTCTCCTCTCCTCTCCATCATTATCTCCTTACCTCTCCATCACTCTCTTCTTTTCTCTTCTCTTCTCTTCTCTTCTATTCTCTTTTCTTCTCTTCTCTCCTCTCCTCTTCTCTTCTCTTCTCTTCTCTTCTCTTCCTCTCTCCTCTCCTCTCTTCAGCAAAGATCTGTATGTCACCCAGTTCTCCTCTCCTTCAGTCTAATTCTTCACCCATTCCCACTTCCAAAGCCACATGGAGTACAACTCCTCCCCCTCTCCATGTGAGCCAATCAGACACAGCCATGCTGAGAAAGAGCGTGTCATTCAGTGAGAACCTGCTCATGGCGGCTTCCGGTAGGACACACCCACTTCCTGTTGGGGCCTTGACTCCACAGGATGCATGCAAGGCAACATGCCCGCCCTTAACTGAGCAGAATTCTTCAGCGGATGTGATTTGAGTGTGATTGTTGTGGAATGTCGTTAAAAAGAAGCATTTGTTTTAATTAACGCAGGCACTCGTTCCCGTAACCCTCCGCATGATCACGCTCACCATAACAAACCACGACGCTCGCAAATAAAATACACACTTCACCATCTCGATCAGTTACAACAGGTTGCCATGGCAACAGTAACAAGCGCCTGAATCAATTAATCCACTGATTTTCTTAATAAATACAGAGGATTTGAATAGTTAATGATTTCTCTGTAATTACCAGTGAAGAACAGTGAGGAACTGAATGTGATGCGTTTCTGTACTTTTACTGAAGTGTTTCCATTTGGGAGACTTTTACTGTAACTTCACTACATTTCAGTCAAATATGAACATTTTTACTCAAATTCTGATCACCAACATACAGTTCAGCATCAAGCAGAACATTTAGAGAGGAATAAATGATCAAGAAACTCCAGACTGGAACTCACCACCACACACGTGACCTCGTTTAGGTATCTTTAGTGTTCATGATCATTATAATAGAAATCAATCAGTGTTTGAGTTATTATCATTCTATTAATAGATCAGTGTGCTGAGAGTCACATTCGAGTCTTTACACATAAACTGAGGTGATTAAGTGAAGAATCTTATAAAAATGATAACAGGAACATTAGAGTTATAATAAATCACTACTTTGGATTTTTAAGTACATTTAAAGAGCGAAAACTTTTGTACTTTTACTCAAATCACAGTTTAAAAGGACACTTTTACTGGAGTCATACCTCGTGTACTAAAAGTACATGTTTTTTCTACTTCGTCCACCACTGGTAGTTACTAGTCAGAGATGTAAATAGTTTCAGTTTGTAGTTTATAAAACATGCAGTAGATGTAAATGATGTTCTAATATCAGTCTATTTATTAGTAATAGTAATATAATAAAGTAATTAGTATTAATGAGTTCCTGTGTGAGGACATGCAGGTGTTGAAAACAGGACTGAGGGCGGTGATGATTGACGCGTTCCCCTCCCGAACCTGACGCACTGCACGGTGATGTCCGAGAGGTTGAGTTTGTTTTTTATTTCAGCACGCTGAAGTTTTAGGAGAGAATTCACAGCACTCTTGGGGCTCGCATTTCTAAACAGTCTGTGTGTATTTAACACGATCATTAAACATATAAACATTATTCCAAGTGATCGAGTTTACCTTCTGTTGGATTTCTCTACTTCCTGTGTAGGTATGGGCAGCGGGGGCAGTGCCGGGAAGGAGGCGGGGCCTCTGAAAGCACTTCTGAGACAACAGACGCAATCAGCTTTGGAGCAGAGGGTACGATCAGATACATACATACATACATACATTAATGCATGGACAGTACGATAGGCTTGTGTAATGCTTCTGTATGGAAGGAGTCTCCAGTGTCAGCACCAGAGTTACAGCTGTGAGGGGGCGGGTTTTAACGGACCTAAAGTAAGAGAATGAGGTGCTAATGGACGTTCTGTTAAATGTAACTATAAATGGATAGTGTGTGTGTGTGTGTGTGTGTGTGTGTGTTTATTAGGAATTCCCCTTCTTTACACTGACCAGTTTTCCTCCTGGATTTCTGCTGCATGTGGGGGGAGTGGTCAGCGCACGGTCAGTCAAGCTTCTGGACCGAATCCACAACCCTGGTAATGAACTCCATCACACATACACTATTAATTATATACACACATGAAGCAAACACACACACACACACACACACTAACACTACTAATTATATACACACATGAAGCAAACACACACATGGACATGCACACACATACATACACACACACACACCACACATACATTTCGATATGCATACACAAACACACCCCAATACACACCTAAACATGCACGCATACACACCCAAACACTTTTAATTATATACACACATGCAGCACACACACATTATTAATTATATACACACCTGCAACAAACACAAATTATTAATTATATACACATATTGTAACACACACACACACTATTTATAATATACACACATTTATTTATTATATACATACACACACACACAACAGGCACACTACATACAAATACAGTATGTAGCGTACACACACATTTATTATATACACACATGCTACACACACACTTCGAAAACACATTCAGAATGCAGTGCACTCAATCTGAACAAAAACTCTCACGCGCACACTCGCAGCACAAATGGACACACACACACACACAATGCAGTGCACTCGACATGAGTAAACACACACACACACACACACACACACACACACAGCACAAATACAATGCACCTGGAAATATACATATTAAATTTGTACACAGTGCACACCTGGATACACACCTACCTTACTGTGTGTGTGTGTGTGTGTGTGTGTGTGTGTGTGTGTAAGAGGCATGGGTTGACTGGAAAAAGCTGCTCATTTATTATTAACTGTAGATGTGCTGATGTAGTGCCACTAAACTAGTGACAGTGCTGCTGCATGCTTTACTCTATATCTGTCAATTTCTCTCTATCTCTCTGTCTGTCTTTTACTTACTCCCTCCATCTCTCTCTCTGTCTCTCGCCACCCCACCCCCTCTCTCTCCCCCCCTCTCTCTTACTTTTCTGATGATAACTCTCTTGTCTGTCTTTGCAGTTCCTGTGGAGTGGTGTTGTCCAGTGTTGTGCTCTTGTTTGTAGTCTTTGTTTTTTATTCCTTTTCCTCTCTTTTACTCTTTTCCTCTCTTTTTCTTTCTCTCTTTCACTTTTCCTTCTCTATTTTTCTATCGGCTCCTTTAACTGATCTACTAATGTGGCGTTTTGACTCAGCCTTGGGTAACACCAGATCATACAAACTGCTAGACTGGAATAGTTTCACAGCAGGTACTACCTTACCCCCAGTCCTGCATTTGACACACACACACAGCCCCTGGCAGCTCAGTTTAAACCACACACACACACACACACACACACACACACACACACACACTTGGCTTACTGATGGGCAAGTAGTAAATCTCAGATACACAGATAAAATCGGATTTGCAAACAAAACTATGTGCACTACATAAGGTCCCTCTTGTCATTTCCTATATAGTGAATACATATGAAGATGTTTATTGAAGGTGGCGGACGTTTATCATGTGAGGCAATCAAATGGATCCTGTTGGTCTGAAGTTCTGCATCCTGATTGGTCAGAATGTCGATTAATTCTCTGTCAGCATTGTTACCATAGTGACCGGTGTGCCAGTGATGGTCCCCGTAAATAGAAACGTGTTTATATGATGTAGTGAAGGAGGTCTGTAAACGCCAGAAGTCAAGCTGTGACATGAAGGTTTGCGATGTCCTCTGGAGTTTACGATTCTTTGCGGTTCCTCAGTCATATGTCGGTTTGCAAAATTCTGGGAATTTGCCATCGGAATTAATGGGAATAAACTGGGAATTCAGCATGTGAGCCTATAACAGGGAACTTTAATGTAGTTTTAAAATAACTTTCTGGATAATTTTAGGATAAAATTATTAACTACAGGCACCGTGCATTTCTCCATCATATAACACACATCATTATCTTCATCCTGCACACAAAATAATGTACAAAATCTTCCCCTGGTATACATTTCATAATGATTACAAACATTTACTTGTAAAACTTCATTGTGTTGTGTTTAAGCTGTTGTGCAAATCAAAGCAAAAAAATTAATCTTTAACAAAACTATATTTTTAATTATCATTTTTATAGTTTACATAAATTTCCCCAAATTTCAAAGTAATTCCCATTAATTCCTAAAAAGTTTCCAACTTGGAATAGTTCCCAGATAAAGTCCGCATAGAAGGTTTTCGAAAAGTTTTTGGAAGTTTATAATAAATTTCCCACCTCCTGGTAACCCACATGATGAGAGAGAAAATGAAGTGAGGCTGGTGAGGTACAGAGCGTTTGTAGCTGCTATAACGTTAGCGAGATCATGAGGAAGCTCCTTCAGTTTTTGTTGTTCATTCCTATCGAATTTTGCTCATAACTTAATGTGCAGGAAATTTTCAAAAAGTTACTCAACTGCAGAAAGAGTCCTGATGCCCATCACTAATCTGGAGCCACTTGTCAGGTCTGAATGAAGATGAACCCATGATCTCGTGGCTCATTTACATTGTAGTGAATTTTCAATAAGCTCTGATGAATATTCAAATTCAAATTTCACATTAGGGGAAAAAAAATCTTGGTTTTTCTCAGTAGTGTGTGTTGCATGAGCTGCCATGTGCTGTGCTTGGTGTGTGTGTGTGTGTGTGTGAGGCGGTTGCAGCATGCTCGAGCTGGTCTGGTTATGTTCCTTGTTCTTTGCTCTGGCTGGTTGTTTCTGAAGCTGCTTTGGCTGTTTCTCACCGGAAAACCCCCCCTCAACTTAAATTGCCCCACCCTTTTACCCAGCATTCCTCGCTCCCTGATTGTACAGTCACATGACCAAAGCAGCGAGACGGGCATGTGCATCATCCGGCTTTTCTTTCTGTGGGCTGTAAATAATAATAATAATAATAAGAGTTATAATAATGATGATGTTGACTGTAACGTCATACCATGATTCAGTTCTTCATGGTTACAGCGGATGAATGTGTGCGCGCGTGTGTGTGTGTGTGCGTGTGTGCGTGCGTGTGCGTGCTATACACTAGCTGATGACTCCACTGCTCATTCATGCAATCACGTGTCGGCGTAACATTGCGCACATCAGATAACGATTCCATCAAACACCAGAGCATGGAGACGATGTCTGGGCGTCCGGTATCCGTGTCTCAGTGGTCTCAGAATGGTGCAGAAAACTAAAAACATTCAGTAGGTGTGAGTTCTGCAGAAAGGAACTGATGAGAGTGTGTCGGAGGAGAGTTCAAGATTGGTTTGATCTGAGAGTAATCTCAACACCGAATCGTATGCGTTCCTCCTCTCTTCTAGCTCCTTTATGTTGGTGTTTAACCTGCTGAGATACTTTTCAGCTCACCACATGTGCACATTGTCTTCCTGTGTAAACTATTGTGATTCACAAAACAAAAAAAAACAGCTCAGCTTCTTTTCACTACACCTCTAGCTGTTTTTGCAGAACAGATCACATTGTATATTCAGTTTATGCTGCTGAGGTAGAGAAACTTATACGCAGTTCTTCAGGGCGTTCTGATCCTGCTGAATATACACTTGTGTATGACTGATTTGGGGGCAGGGCTACGTCTGAGCTTAGCTTGTGATGTCACTACATAAACTTCATTTTGGACCAATCACACTCTATATTGGAGGACAATGTTGCGGTAATCAGAGTTATTTTTTCTCTCTCTTTCTCTACG
>MU551585.1:601166-617217 GCA_024362625.1 Silurus asotus
GAGGCTCACTGTGTTTCTGTCTGAAGCAGAAATTAAACCCTGTGGAAATGATTCTAGATCAGTGATTGGGCAAAAAAGGAACAATAGTGATCAGTGATTGGTTATTAGGGACACTGGTATCCAGTGATTGGACATTTGCTTTACTGAGCCTCTTTTTTTAAATAAATCTGCTAAAAAGTCTGATCAAATTAGCGAATATCTGATGTTTTTGCTTGTGTCATCACATGGTGTGATCTTCATACACATCTGGTTTATTGAGAGTTATAGTGTATTGTGATTATTATTCTTGTGATAGTGTAGATTAAAGATGGTGTGTGTTTATATTCAATACCGTCACACTGCATGTTGGTTGGTTTTCATCCCTGCATAAACCCGTGAGCTGAAGCTAATCCGAGTCCTGGTGCTGCACTTTTTTTCTTTTTTTTTTTCTTTTTTTTTTTTTTTTTTTCTTATCAGTTCCAGAAAACGAAGAACAGCTTCAGTTCCCTTTAGAGCTCCCTGCTGAATCCTCCTCCTCCTCCTCTTCCTCCAACCCTCTGAGCTCCTCCAAAGGTAAACCTTTACCTCTCACCTTCACCCTCTGCTCCCTCGTTCACCTTACAGAAAGAACGTTTCCACCCAGGTACCCGAACCTGTCGAGAAAAATCATCCCTGGTCTTGAGAAAAGTTCTGAGTGTTGGTTCCTCCGGTGGAAACGTCTTACCACAGTTTTACTAAACTAAAAAAAGTAACTTTTCCTGCGTAATGTGTGTGTGTGTGTGTGTGTGTGTGTGTGTGTTAGGTCTGTCCGAAGTTTCAGGAAGTCTCCCGAGTGCTCGAGGTGAGTCTCTGTTTTGTTCTCAGGGTTATTTATTATTTTTGGGTGTTTTCTTCTCCTTTTGTGTGAAACTGTTTGCAGTTCTGTGACACACACTCCAGCATCCGCCATTTTATACCTCTCTTCTTCATTTTTTTTGTTTTTTTCTTACTTTGTTTCTTTCTCTCTCTTTGTGTATCCCTCTGTTGTGTGTTTGTGTGACGTGATGGCATGCGCTTGTCTGTTTGTGTTTCTGTGTGCTTTATGAACCCGTGTGTCTGTATGTCCTGGTGTCTATTTGTGTGTGTGTGTGTGTGTGTGTGTTCTGTGTGTGTGTGTGTGTCCAGCCCCCTCAGTTGATTACAGTTCCTTTACAGACAGATGCAGTTCCTGGATAGAGCAGCTTAGACTGAAAGCTCACACCATAAGACGAGGATCAATTAAAACAAGTAGGAGCGCACGCATCCACCCTGAACCCGGACCAGCGCTACCGAGTCTTCACACTGATCGGGTTTTTTTTTTTTTCCTTCTAATCCCAACTGAATGAGGGAAATTCAGAGCATGCACTTAACACGGGCTTCATAACAAAAAGCATCATGAGCATCAACTTTAAAGCTTCTGTAAGCAACTTACTACACTGCAGATGCAGTCTGGTGTTTCTGTGACTGCCACAAGCTTTAGTACCTAAAAACATTAAAGGTGCTGTAAGCATTTATCTGGAATCATACTCTGGCTGAGTTTGACGTGTATCCTGATACCTGGCACAAAGAAATACTATGATCTATGATTTGACTCATTATAATCTGTGCTTTGACAATTTAAAAGTGCCATAAGCTATTTTTCTAAAGCACCCTTTGACTAAGTGGTCAGATTCTTGTATATCACTCAAATTAATGCTCTGAGGAAATATTGTTTATATGACCCACATTAAATGCTTTTAGAATCTGCCTTTGAGTTGTTAAAAGTTAAAGGTGCCAAAAGCAATTATTTTTTAAAACACACTCGAGTTGATCTGTGCATGGATTCTGATCACTACTGAACTAAACCATCCAGTTAACATCAAAGACTTTATAATCAGCACTTATACGATTTAAAGGTGCCGTAAGCATTTTTTTAATGCTTTTGCTAGCATTGTGCTAGCCTGATCGCACACATCCGGTCGGATTAGATGTAAAGTGTGAATTTGCAATCGAGTAGCGTTTCTGGTTTAACATGGTCTACATTGCTTACAGCTGCTTTAACGGAGGGCCAAACGATGTTTGCGTGTCACAGCTGCATGAGCTTTAACCGTGTTATTATGGGATGTTTGATGGTCACCGTGCGGCTTAAAGGCATGTGGCGATAAATCGTAGGATTTACCATGAAGATTCTTTATTTTATTAACATTTAAACACCAGGTGCATTTTTAACCATTTAATATTTAATTTAATCACAATCAGCCTGATTATAGCTTTAATAATAATAATAATAATAATAATGATCACACACACACACACACACACATTCTCTTTCCTGGTGGCTTTCTGTCTGGTGTTTGTTCAATGTGTCCCTTGTCCAATAGGGGGAGTCTGAGAGTCATGTCCACTGTCTCCTCTTCTCTTTCTTCCTTTCCCACTGTCTGCCTCTCTGTTCCCTTCTCTCTCTCTCTGTCTTTCTCTCTCTCTCTCTCTCTCTCTTTCTCTCTTCCCCACCCTCCCTCTCTCTCTCTCTCTCTCTCTCTTTCTCTCTCTCACTCTCTCTCTCTCTCTCACTCTCTCTCTCTCTCAGTGTCCTCTTTAGAGAAGTCCAGTCCTTTGCCTGAAGGTCGTTCTCGTTCTCTGAGGTCGAGTCGTTCGTTTCCTGGAGGTTCTGTCACTGTGGTTAAAATGACGCCGCTGTCTTTCATTCCTCGAACCAAGATAATAAAATACCTCGGCATCATCAACATGTTCTTCATCAGAGAGACCACCTCACTGCGTGAGGTACACACACACACACACACACACACACACACACACACACATTTCACAGTTATTCACACACACTTTTACACACAATTATACACACATACACATCATTTTACACATTTATACACACATACACACTATTAGACATACAAACATATAAACCAGGTTTGCATTAGTGGCATGTAATTTTGTGTGTGTGTGTGTGTGTGTGTGTGTGTGTGTGTGTGTGTTAGGAGGGTGGTGTGAGCGGGTTCCTGCACTCATTTATAGCGGAGGTGTTTGCTATGGTACGCGCCCACGTTGCTGCTCTGGGGGGGAATGCAGTCGTCTCCTACAGCATGAAGGAGTGTGTGTTCATGGAGAACCCTAACAAAAACCAGGTCAGTGTGTGTTAGAGTGTGTGTAGGTATGAAAGTGTACACATAAGCTTGTGTGTACAGAAACTTTTTTTTTTACACATATATTTTACCTACATTCACTGTGTGTGTGTGTGTGTGTGTGTGTGTGTGTGTGTGTGTGTTTTTCAGGCCCAATGCCTTATCAACGTGAGTGGAGATGCTGTGATTTTTGTCCGAGAGTCTGAACTGGAGGCCACGCCCCCTCAACCACAAACGTCCTGCAGTGGAGAGGGAACTTGAACTCTTTTTACACACACACACAAATACACACACATAAATATTATTTATTGTAACAAGCCAAGAAGCAAGTTCCAAAGAAAAAACAGAGCCAAACACGTGTGTAGATTTCCAGCCAATCAGCAGCGAGAACACGGACGAGTCGTTAATCAATTAAAGTTCATATTTGTGATGAAACGAGGGAAAATCTTCGTCTGTCGGCCATTTTGAAGACATTCCAGTGGTCCTGAGGAAGCCGAGGCAGCTAAGAGCTTTAAGCTAAACTCATGCAATGGGGTGTGTGTGTGTGTGTGTGTGTGTGTGTGTGTGTGAGAGAGAGACGAAACGTGTCGGCACTGATTTATTCTCCTCCTTCCTATTCGATATGTCATTATTAAAGGGGCAGTTTGTAAGGTTAGCGCCCTCTGCTGCCTGCAAGGTTGTTTTACCTGACACACACACACACACACACACACACACTGAATTTACAGCACATGCTTTATCGGCTACTTATTACAAATTTTACGCTGTGTTTTCACTTAGGGGTGGAGTTTATTTCAGGGCCAGAAATATGTATTTGAGGTAAACAGGAAGCAGAATTGCATTGCAACTAATATTTTCACGTGGCAATGTTCCAAATCTAATATTGTTAATCTTGAAAAATGCTTATTATTGCACATGAACATTTTATGAAATATAAGTAAAACTGCAGCTGGGGGGGGTGGAGCTTAGAGAGAGAGAGAGAATCTGGGGGCGGAGCTTATTTCAGGGCCAGAAACCAGTATACAATGAAAATTAAAAACCCCTCACATAGATCACAACTCCTCTAACTTTAGATCAAAAAAGTTGAAAGTTGAAAAACTTCCAAATGTTTAAATTAAAATGTGTAACGAAACAAGGGAATGAAGCCGAATCGCACGCTGATGACCTTAAAAACCTTACAGACTGCACCTTTAACGTCTTCTGTACAAATCACGTGCTACTGATCAGATCACTTTTCTCTTTCTTGTTCTAAAAATGCTGGAATTTTTCGTTTTTCTTTTTGTGTGTGTGTAATTGTTGCTGCATGTGCAATGCCAGCTCCTCCTTTCAGCAGCGTGATGTTCAGGTGACAGGAAGCCAAAAGCAGATGCCCAGAGGAGACTTGAATGTACAGGTTGATGGAGCGCTGATTTGATGTGATGGGCAGCGAGATGATCCTGTGCTGCTGTTTTCTAGATGTTGCATGTGTGTATGAGGACAAACCGAATGCTGCACAGTAATTAAATGATCCCTGTGTAATCAGTCGAGAGTTTGTGTGTGTGTGTGTGTGTGTGTGTGTGTGTGTGTGTGTGTGTGTGTGTGTGTGTGTGTGTAGATTGGTTTAGTGATTTTGTGCTAAATCTTTACTTTTTTACAATGAAACGATGTAATGAAAGAAATGAAACACTCTGTGTGACATGCAGTTAATGAAAATCACCATTAAATTAGATTAGATTAGATCATCTCATCTGGCTTTTTGATCTGTTAAATTTGATGTAGCAGCAGTTGATTCCTCGTTCTCATAAACACCAATCATCTAAAACCCACAGGTAGCAGAACAGACTCACAAGTCAGCAGGAGGTCGTGAGGTCGAATCCCAACACAATTTGAAACACAAATCTTTAATTTAAACACTGGCATTGTGATTTATTAATGAAAGAGACAAACTAGAAATATTTGTGGGTGTGGTCCTGAGAGGTTAGAAGGTTCCTACTGAGATATAGGAAGTGCAGACAGTAGGTTTAATTTCAATTTATACTAAAAATATATTTTGGAACCAATATATTTGTTCCCTTTTAAAACCCAGTAGAAAAGATTTTATTCAGAGTAATAATGTGATAATCAGTTTTTATTAATTAATTAATTTATATTATAAACTGTTTTATAAACAATTATAATCCTGCTCAGGATTTATTTATGATTACTATTACATAATTACCACATTATCTGTGTGGAGATGTAACTATTATCATTATTTATTCATAATTATTAATCTGATGATCAATAATCAATAATGTGAATAATAATTATAAAAATGTTTTGAGATAAATCAGATATCAGTAAATGAAAACTCGAAAACAAATAAATATATATTATGATTAATGTGTCGCGTATACATTCTTTAGAAAGAGGTATTTAACAGTTACATAAAAAGAAAGAAAAACTAATAATCAATTTACATGAATTTCAAAAAGTCTTGCATTTTTTTCTAAAATGTTATAAATTTATAACTTTTATATAAATTAAGACCTTTTGTTTCATGAAACTGCTTGTTGTCTATATTATCTTTTAATAATAGTATAAAAACGTTATTAATTTTTGTGTTTTTTTTTATTCCAAAATGTTATTCTAAATGTAAATATAATCACATGAGATGCACAGAAAGTTTTTTTTCACATTAGTTTTTTTTTCCTGCTGATTAAAAGTTCAGAAAAATAAATCTGTGCTGCGGTGCTGAGAGCAGGAAATGACGTCACTTGTTATTATTTACAAAACATATGTAAGCTCCGGTTTATTAAAATATTGTTTATTTGATGATTATTGTACAGTAATAATAAGCTCAGATTCAATTAAGCATAACACTAAAATAATTAAACGCATAAATAATTATTTAAAGCCGCTAAATGTTGACGCTTTGACTTTTTCTTCTTTTTACCGTTAGATGTCGCTGTTTTAATGCATTTTTGACGCATGCGCGTTTTGGCTACGATTGGCTAGAACGTTACCCAGACGAGCGTTTGATTGGCTGGCTGTCCTTGACTCTGCTTTATTGGCCAATCACAGCGCGGAGGTGGGACTTTTGTGCTCTGGAAGTCTCTTTGACGTGTCTCCGGAGCAGCAGCACGAGCAGTGCGTGTTGGCGCGTACCGGGGTGTGTGATCCGAACCCGGGTTTGATCAGCTTCTTTCCCCGCTGTAGGAGGCTCCAGAGGAGAGAGAGAGAGAGAGAGAGAGAGAGAGAGAGAGAGAGATGGGGGAGATGCGGATTCCTACCCACATGTTCCTGTGGAGTCTTTCTGCTATCTACATGTTCGCCTTCGCGTCTGTTTATGTACAAATTCCTGGTAAATTATTTTTTATTCTGTGTTATAAATAAATCTGCACTAATATTTTAAAGTGTTCACATGATGCACGTGTGGCTGCAGACAGCAGCATTTACAAATATATTTAACACCATGTTCATGTTTATTCCTTTATACTGAACTTCACACTGACTTTCAGAGATTTATAAAATATCACTGCTTTACAATCAACATCTGGATTCTGGGTGGATTTTATATTTTGTAACTTAGGAAGTAGGAATTAAACGCACCAGAGATATTCCTGATGCTACAGAGGGCGTGAGATCTTGGGTTGTGATGTCACTACATCCCCATTATTCCACCAATCATGTTCAATATGCAAATTCCTCTCTTAGATTCACAACAACGTTAAAGCCGTACACTCTTCAAGATTTCAAACAGTTCCTACTTTTATAAAAGACTTATTTTAGGACCTTTTGTATAATATGGGAAAGTCATCAAGTTCTATAATCTTCCTGGTTCCTTGTGGAACTTTTTGAGTTTGCAATTGAAGCACTTTTTTGTTCGTAGTTCCTCCAATCGTTCTCACAAGAACCTTTAAATGTTGTAAAGTTTTCATAGTTATGATCAGGATCTCCCTCTCAGACGGATTTATGTTCTCGCAGGTCTCTATGGTAATGAGGGCATCCTCCCAGCTAAGTGGATGCTGCGGGTGGCGGGGAAAAGCGTCTGGGAGCGTCTAAGGGACACGCCCACTCTGCTGTGGTTTGGCCCACAGCTCGGCCTCGACACGCAGCACTGCCTGGAGCTGTTGAGTCTGACTGGAACTGCTCTCAGTCTGGCGGCCATGACGGTCCCCGCCTTCAGAGACTGCAGGCTTTACTTTATTCTGTGGGTTCTTTATCTCTCTCTGTACCAGGTAACTCCTCCCACCTCTAAACTCCTCCCATCAATAACCCCTCCCATCTATACCTCTAAACCCCTCCCACATCTGATACATCTAAACTCCTCCCATTGATAACCCCTCCTATATTTACCTCTAAACCCCTCCCATCTATAAACACCCCCCACATTTAATAACTTAAACCCCTCCCACATCGAGTATCATCCATTTCCAAAGCCTCCATCTAATCTGATCACAGATTTTTTATAATAATAATGATGATGATGATGATGATGATGATGATGATGATGAAGTTTGGATTGCGATAAAACAGAATGTGTTGATGAATTTTCTATAACACCACAAACCTTTTTATAAATGTTCATCCTTATACACTGTTTATTATTAATAATTATAATAATAATAATAATAATGTTAATATAAGTAGTCTCCAGTGTCAGTCAGAAGTTTATTATTGCATCATAAATTATAAGAGCCAATCAGATTCAAAAATGCAAATGAGGCAAAAGTCCAGAGTTTCATCTCTGTGTTGTTTGTGTAGGTCGGCCAGGTCTTCTTATACTTCCAGTGGTGAGTACAGATTTTCCTCCTGCACTAATTAGAGTGTGTGTGTGTGTGTGTGTGTGTGTGTGTGTGTGTGTGTGTGTGTGTGTGTGTGTGTCTGACTACATTACATTAGCATAACAGACATAATGATCTCTCTTTCTCAGGGATAATCTGTTGTTAGAGGTGGGCTTCCTGGCTGTTCTCATCGCTCCCATGAAAATGCCATGGAGCTGCAGATCAAGTTTTCATGATGGTGTGACCTTCTGGCTTCTCCGCTGGCTTCTCTTCCGCCTGATGTTCGCCTCTGGAGTCGTCAAACTGACCAGCCGCTGTCCCACCTGGTGGGGACTCACAGGTCAGAAGCCCAAAACCAGAACTCAAACCAGAACCATTAAATGTTTTCCTCATATTTATTGCATGGGGTCACCATAGGGTTTTTATCAACTGTGTGTGTGTGTGTGTGTGTGTGTGTGTGTGTGTGTGTGTGTGTGTGTGTGTGAGACAGCATTGACGTATCACTACGAGACGCAGTGTATCCCGACGCCCCTGGCCTGGTTTGCCCACCAGTTTCCTGTGTGGTTTCAGAAGCTCAGCACCGTCGCCACCTTCGTCATCGAGATCGCAGTTCCCTTCCTCTTCTTCAGCCCCATTCGCAGACATCGTCTCTTTGCTTTCTACTCGCAGGTGGGCGGAGCTTCTGCAAGATATTTTCATAGTTCTATAGGACAGACACTTGCTGCTGCATTGTGTGTGTGTGTGTGTGTGTGTGTGTGTGTGTGTGTGTGTGTGTGTGTGTGTGTGTGTTTTACAGGTCTTGCTGCAGGTGCTGATCATCCTCTCAGGGAATTATAACTTCTTTAATCTTCTGACCATCCTGCTGTGTTTCTCCCTGCTGGACGATGAACACATGGATTTTTGGCTCCGCAGACGCAGGCAGCAGACGCAGACGCAGACGAGTACGAAGTCCATCTGCTTCTTTTCATTCTCAACAGGAACGATGAGTAAATTTGAGTCTGAATAACACGACACTGTGTGCGTTACTCAAAACTGTAAATAATTCATCTTATAATTGATCCATAATTGCAGTTAATTAGCTGAAGAACATCTCGGAGAGCATTATTATGTGGAGAACATCTCACATCTGGCTGTGGATTATCACCTGATACCACGGTCCCTGAGCGTTGAGGAGTTACAGCTGTTATTGATGTTTGCAGAGAAAAAAGTGACTGAATGCATCAAAACAACGCTTCATTTTTATTATTATATATACGACTTCATTACATCTGCAGTTCTGCTGCTCCGAATCTCACACACACACACACACACACACACACACACACACACACACACACACACACTTCTAATATTAATGATGATGTTGGACTCCTGGTGCTGTGCTTTTTATCCGTTTTATTTCTCTTTTTAAATGATTTTTTTCTTCACTTGATGTGTAGTGAATCGCTTTTTACGACTGTCCAACATGTAAATAGAAATAAAATATAAAATAAATATAAAGTATAAAATTATAAATAAAGGTATAAAGTATAAAATATAAGCATAAATATACTGTACAGTAAAATATCTATAAATAAAAATCGGAAGTGTCTGGTGAAGTTTGAAGTCTGCTGTATGTTTGATGACTCTGATGTGCTGCTCAGGTTCTCTGCAGGCCGTGTTGGCGTGGGTGTGTTTGGTGCTCGAAGCGTGTGTGTATGTGCTGCTCGGCTACTGGACCATCATCTACTTCGACCTGAAAGTGGACTGGGACAAGAAAAGTGTTTCTTCTAAAACAGGTCCTATAAACGCTTTTTTTTTTTTTTTTTTTTTTTTTTTTTTTTTTTTTTGTCATAAACACAAATTAAATTCTGAATTGTTGGTTTGTTGTTTTCAGCCTTCACACATTACGAGTTTAACAGCTTCCTGAAGGCCGTCACGGGGCCCAGTATTTGGATCGGGGTTCTGTCTCTCACTTGGGAGGTCATTACTGCCATGTTCAGGTGAGGCCTTGTGAACGGTTACCATGACGACAGTGAAAGCTGATTAAAGGAGATTACAGGTTTCATCAGCAAATATGATAAAAACAATTATAATAATGAACTTAAACACTTTTAGAATATTATATCTTATTTGTATTTTCTATTTATATTTCCCCTGTGTGTGTGTGTGTGTGTGTGTGTGTGTGTGTGTGGAGGCTTTTTTCAGTTATTAGTCATGTGATTTTATTTTGTTTTTTATTGTTATAAATGTGTACTTCCTATAAAAACTTAAATATGAGGTAGAAGTCAATCAACATTTATTTATTCCCAACCACATTCTGTATAAAGACATTAAATGTGTAATATCTTAATATTTTTACTTTGTTTACTTTTTTAATACCTAATTATATTTCTTATAATCCGTCCTGCAGATGGCGCTGTAATCCAGCAGTCTGTATAAAGTGTAATAAGTGTAATTGTGTGTGTGTGTGTGTGTGTGTGTGTGTGTGTGTTCAGGAGTGCGTGTGTAAGAGGTATGTTTCGACGGCTCTGGAGCACGGTCCAATGGGGCGTCTTCTCTGCTGCAGCAGCCTCCATGTTCACCATCAGTCTGGTCAGCAATCAAGTTCACACCTGTGTCCATTATATATACTGGTAAATATTTATATATACTATTATACTTATATAAACACACTGAGTGTGTGTGTGTGTGTGTGTGTGTGTGTGTGTGTGTGTGTTGTGTGTGCAGGTTCCATACACCTACATCGAGTACGAGGCTCACTCTAACCTGTGGCCCGGAGTGCGCAGGGCGTTTGAGTTGACAGATCGTTACCAGCTGGTGAACTCATACGGTCTGTTTCGGAGGATGACGGGAGTCGGAGGTCGTCCAGAGGTCATCATGGAGGGTAGCATGGACGGAATCACCTGGACAGTCAGTATTTATGTTCAAACACTGTGACGTGATTAATCACCTGCATATACAACCCCAATTCCATAAAAACAGAAGTCATTGATTTGCGAATCTCATAAACCCATATTTTATTCACAATAATACAAAAAACATTTCAAATATTTAAACTAAAAATTCAACAAATTTGACGGAAAAAATAATGTTGAATTTAATGGCTGCAACACGTCTCTAAAAGTTGTTACAGGACCGTGTTTCCCACTGTGTAGCATCACGTTTTCTGTGTGCACACATCTGGGAACTGAGGAGAGCAGATTTGGGAGAAGAATGTTGTTCTATGTGTCTGATACAGGATTCCAGCTGCTCAACAGTTCTGGGTTTCCTTTGTTGTGTTTTGAGATTCACAAATCATTAAATTCTGTTTTTGTTTACATGTTACACAGCGTCCCAACTGTTGTGTGTGTGTTTGTACTGTACCCCACACTACAGAGAGGAGCCGCTCAGATGAGTAGGATGTTCTATATTGGTAATGACGTGTAAACTCCATGCTGCTATTAGAAGTTAGACCTGGACTGCTAGGAGACATGTCTCCTCCCTGCTGGATCTGCTGTTACTTGTTCATAACCCGCTGAGTTTTTTCTGTAGGAGATCGAGTTTATGTATAAACCGGGGAACGTGAGCGCAGCGCCCCCAGTGGTGACGCCTCATCAGCCTCGACTCGACTGGCAGATGTGGTTTGCGGCTCTCGGACCCCACAATCAGAGTCCCTGGTTCAGCAGCTTCGTTCGCCGTCTTCTACAGGGCAAGCAGGATGGTGAGGGGGGTACCAGGGGTACAAGTGGGGTATTTATTTATTCATGTATTTACTGTGTGTGTGTGTGTGTGTGTGTGTGTGTGTGTGTGTGTGTTGTAGTAATAAAGCTGATTCAGACAGACGAGACTCAGTACCCGTTCATCAGACAGCCTCCAGTCTACATCCGTGCTCATCGCTACAAGTACTGGTTCACCGAACCTAAAGAGGACGGGTGAGAACTTCACACCACCCCTACTCAACATTCATCTCCATTACACTCCTCCAGAACACTAAACCATGACCTTCATCACCATTAAACTCCTCCAGAACACTAAACCATGACCTTCATCACCATTAAACTCCTCCAGAACACTAAACCATGACCTTCATCACCATTAAACTCCTCCAGAACACTAAACCTCAACATTCATCTCCATTAAACTCCTCCAGAACACTAAACCATGACCTTCATTACCATTAAACTCCTCCAGAACACTAAACCATGACCTTCATCACCATTAAACTCCTCCAGAACACTAAACCATGACCTACATCACCATTTAACTCCTCCAGAACACTAAACCATGACCTTCATCACCATTAAACTCCTCCAAAACACTAAACCATGACCTTCATCACCATTAAACTCCTCCAGAACACTAAACCATGACCTTCATCACCATTAAACTCCTCCAGAACACTAAACCATGACCTTCATCACCATTTAACTCCTCCAGAACACTAAACCATGACCTTCATCACCATTAAACTCCTCCAGAACACTAAAATGCTTTATTTCTTCTAGTTCAATAGATCATTTGCGAAAACGTGTGTGTGTGTGTGTGTGTGTGTGTGTAGGTCATTACCGCAGAGGTGGTGGAGGAGGATCTACGTGGAGGAGTTTTATCCGCCTGTGCGTCTCGGTGATGCGGTTTTGGAGGACACGCTGACTCAGCACGGACTTAACATAAAGGTGAGACTCGTACCGATGTTCTGACTGATTAATGACGGCGGTGTATTTCAGAAGATCAGGGATTAAACCTCAGATGTGATCCTGGAGCTCATTAGAACATAATCATCAGATTATTGAGTTTAATTACAGAGCTCGTTATGGTTTCCATAGTAACAGCTCATTCACAGAACAATTAAACTGAACGTTTAAAAGTACAGCTTTTTAAACACCTCCTTCCACATTGTCTTCATTTGCTGCTATGATGAGATTCACGCTTCTGGGAAGATGTTCCACTAGATTTTGTGGAGACGGTCTGAGGTGAAGCTGTATCTCTGTGGAGGTTTCGAGTAGGAGCTTCATCAGTGATGTAACAGAAGTGAGAGCAGGAAGTGAGACGTGTTTAATAAAACATTACATGTAACTAGAAACTGATAAAAATCGTCAGGGCTGAGGTGTAAGAAGATTAAAACACTCAGGGGTTTGTGGTAATTGTGTGTGTGTGTCGGTGTGTGTGTGTGTGTGTGTGTGTCGGTGTGTGTGTGTGTGGGTGTTTAGGATAAATCTTCTTCACGCCGAGCTTCTGGTTCACGGCTCTTGCGGACGTTACAGTCTGTTGGAGAACACGTGAGGGAGGTTCCTGCTCACGTCCTGCTCTGGACACTGTTCTGTTCAGCAGCTACAGTGTGTGTCATCAACCATCTGCTCTCACACACTTCAACACACACTCACAATCCTCCAACACACACACACTCTTTAGAGCAGGAGGAGAAAATAAAGGAAGATATAAAGAAGGAGGAAGAAGAGAAGGTAAGAAGGGAGAAGGAGGAGGAAGTGAATGAGGAAGAGAAGGTGAATGAGGAAGAGGAAGTGAATGAGGAAGAGGAAGTAGATGAGGAAGAGGAAGTGATGTGCACAGTTAGGAAGAAGAAATAAAACCCTGTTCAGGTGTTTTGAGTGCACAAGGCTGGTCTCTCTCTCTCTCTCTCTCTCTCTTTTTCTCTCTTTCACTGTCTTTTTAAAATGATATACATGTATTTTTTTATTATAAATGAAATAAAAATCACGTGCGATATTCTCTGAAAAGCGTATCGTGGTGAACTGTATCGCAATATCAGCATCAGATCAAGAGATCGGTCCGAACTGCAACTGATAACACTGATCTTTACGGCTTGTCTTATGTCCTGTCATTAATCACACACACACACGCACACACACACACACACACACACACTTTTATTCCTGTCGATCGTCTGTAATATATTGTTTGGTAATAAATGAATTCTGATTCGGTCGTGAAGTTTATCAGCTGCATGACGATCCGTTTTCTTCACCGTCGCATTTCATCCCGTTTATCACTTTTTACATCTCCGATTGAACCTCTTCTATTTTATCACTTCTTTTTCTCTTCATGTTGTCTTTTCTCTCTTTTGACACTAATGTGAAGTTTTTGTGTGTGTTATATTTTTTTGTACAATAAAACTGCTCCCACCAGACCCTCTGAAGATGTAGATTATGTTCTGTAACGGCGACTCTGAGAGACGTGCAGGTCTTTTATCATCTCACAGAACATTAAACATTACGCTTAAAAACACACTGTGTGACCAGAAGTATGTGGACACCTGACCATAAGATTGCTGTGTGCTTCTTTTTTAAACATCTCATTCCACATCGTCTCCATTTGCTCTTATAATGAGCTCCACTGTTCTGGGAAGATGTTCTACTCAGGTACTGATGAGGGTGAGGAGGTTATTGGGGTGCAGTCAGCGTTCACATTCATCCCAAAGGTGTTCAATACACACACACACACTTGCGTGCACACACACAGACACACACACTTGTGCACACACACACACACAGACACACACAGACAGAGACACAATCACACAGACACACACACACAATCATACACAGAGATACACACACACAATCATACACAGAGATACACACACACACACTCATACACAGACACACACACTCTTGCGCACACACAGAGACACACTCGCGTTCACACAGACACACACACTTATACACAGAGATATACACACACACACACACTCTCTCAGTGTTTATTACTGCTTTTAAAACTCCTCTTTTTGGAAAAAAAAGGGTAATTAATTATAAAGTTAAAATACAACTTTTATTATAATTATAATTATTATAATTATATTATAATTTACACAATTAAATTATAAAGTTAAAATACAATTTTTATTTTTTAACAATTTACACAATTTTTATTTATGTGATGCTTTAATTTAGAAAATACTTTTTGTAACATTTATTTATTTGTTATGGAGACTGTATCAGGAGGGTTTTAGTGATTTATGCACTCAAAAGCAGCAGAACAGAATCTTACAGTATGAAGAGTAAATTAATGTTTGTTTTTAAACTTTTTATCTGAATCTGATTCTTTAAAGCTGCCATGTGTAACATTTTAAATAATCTCTAAACATGTCAAAATCAGATCATCGTAATAAAACCCTCTAAAACTCTGATCTGTAATATTACCACACAGCAGGCATCACATTTTCTTGTTGTGTTTCAGGCTTAACATTTTTCTGGCCCTGAAATTTAACTTCTACTCAACACTAAAGCAGAGCTGCTTCACCTCAACCACACTTTTTAACACGGATCTCACAGGGCGAATGTAGTATCAAGTTGTGATTGTTTTCAAGTGCACTTCCTGTCTCAGCCAGCAGAAGGCGGTAAAGTTACATACTGCTGCTTTAAGCAAAGCTCACGGTTTCTCAGTGAGGTTGTGATCACCAGTGCAGGACTCCTGGGCAGTACTTATCGATGAGGGATTGGTAATACGGCTTCAGCTGCTCCACATCCGGCAGGTCCGTGCTCTTAGTGTACAAATCAAACTTACTGAAACACACACACACACACACACACACACACACACACACACACACACACAGGTCACGTGAAAACTGTGTTTACTTTAGGGAACAGCAACAGTGTGCACCTCCTGCTCAAACGTGTGTCCCGTTCATAGCCTCATTTACTTTTGCTGAGTTTAGAAGCTTAAAGTTACGCATAAGAACACACACACACACACACACACACACACACACACACACAGAGTGTTTGTTATGAGGACATACTTGAACTCTTTGACCCAGGGCAGCATCTGGAGGTCTTTATCATTACACAGGTGTGTGTAGTTTCCGTGTGTGTGCCAGGGGTAGAAGGAGTGGAAGCGAATCATGTACAGACCCTAAAAGAGAGAGAGAGAGAGTTGGAGAGAGAGAATGTTAGAGAGAGGGAGAGGGTGAGAGAGAGAGAGAGAGAGAGAGAGAATGTTAGAGAGAGAGAGAGGGAGAGAGAGAATGTTAGAGGGAGGGAGAGGGAGAGAGAGAGAGAGAGAGAACGTTAGAGGGAGAGAATGTTAGAGAGAGAGAGAGAATGTTAGAGGGAGAGAATGTTAGAGAGAGAGAGAGAGAATGTTAGAGGGAGAGAATGTTAGAGAGAGGTGGAGAGTTAGAGAGAGAGAGAGAGAATGTTAGAGAAAGAGAATGTTAGAGGGAGAGAATGTTAGAGAGAGGGTGAGAGAGAGAGAGAGAGAGAG
>MU551585.1:622288-627288 GCA_024362625.1 Silurus asotus
TTGTTTCTCTCCAGTCTGTGACTGTGAACTTCTCCTGAACCAGGTTTATCCTCAGGTTTGTTCATTAACTGAAGATGACAAGTCGCTTTATTTCAGAAGGGAAATGGTGGCGTTACAGTGGGAAGTCATTTAAGGTCACGGTTTAGAAACAGTGGAATAAACTTCATTCATTTCCTCTAAACTGTAGAGGGACAGAAAGTCCATTAGAAGCTCAAAGTGGAGTTTACACCAAACACACTGTTCATTTCAGGACGTGCTTACAGACAGACAGACAGACAGACAGACAGACAGACAGACAGACAGACAGATAGATAGATAGATAGATAGATAGATAGATAGATAGATTTTTATTCTAACTTTCATCACTTGCATTACAGGTATAAACATTTGTGAGTCTGTTTTCTGTTTATTCTTTTTTTTTTGTTTTATGAAAGACAGCAGCTCTATTTCTTGATAGAATCCTCACTGCTGTTCATTTCACACACACACACACACACACACACACACACACACACACACACACACACACACTTAAGATATAGAAACACATTATAACGCTCCAGTAACTCACAAACTTACACAACACACAATTTCCTTCCTGTTCATGAAACCGGTCTGTTTGAAACTGCTTTAGGAGGCAATTCTGACTTCTGTTCAGTAAACTGGACTTTATTCCCATCGGCTTCGGATGCACATCTGCACATCCACACCCAAATGTGCATCTTCCTCAAACTGCTGCAGACACACGATTGTGTCAGACATCTATGGATGCTGTAGCATAAAATTCTCCCTTTACTAGGAAACCCAAACCTGCTCCAGCATGACGATGTCCCTGTACTCAAAGCCATGAGAAAGATCTCCTGCTATTGAGCTCCAACTCTATTAAACACCTTTGGGATGAATGTGAACGCTGACTGCACCCCAGGAACCTCCTTACCTTCTCACCTTCATCACAACCTGACTTCACTAACACTCTTGTAGCTCAATGAATTTCCACAAATATTCCACAAAATCTAGTGGAACATCTTCCCAGAAGGAGCTCATTGTAACATAAAATGGAGACTAAATGAGGAACAGGATGCTTAAAAAGATTTATATAACAATCTTACGGTCAGTTGTCCACAAACTTTTGGCTATACAGTGCACCACGTGAGGAAATCAGAGACATGTGGGCGGGGCTTAACCTGTGCAGATCACTGATTGGTCATGTGATTCGTGATCTTTGTGAAATTGAAGTGACCGCGACTGAGTTTATCTGTGTTTTATTAACTTTTACAGTAACAGTGAATATAAAACTCATCATGTGACAAAAAACAATAATGTTTTACATTCTTTTTTATTTTTTGACCTTTAATTCTTTTATTCTCATCACTGGATTTGTGTAAAGCAGATGTTCAGCCACAGATGTTCTTTCTCTTTGGAGTTAAATATTAAAAAATATATATTATTCTATATTATTTAATCTGCATTTACAATATGAACATTTGAACTTTTGAACAACTGAACTTTGTTTCAGCACTAAACCATGATGTTCCCACCACCATGCTTCACAGAGGAGACCACTGTGTGTGTGTGTGTGTGTGTGTGCAGAACCTTGTGTGGATAATCCAGGTAGTTTTTTACATATTGATTGGTTAATTGATTAATTTATAGATTAATTGACTGATTAATTGATTAATTGGTTGGTGGAAGTGGTTTCCTTCATGACTTTAATCTATTATCAAAACATTAACCCTTATCTGAAGCATGATGGTGTTAGCATCATGGTTTCAGGCTGGTTTACTGCTTCAGGGCATGAAAAGCCTTCTGTGATAATAAATATTGACACCCACAGATTTTGTTAGTAACAAACTCGCCATGTTGCATGTTCATTCACCCTATGAGAGAGAGATAAAAAGAAAGAAAGAGAAAGTGAGAAAGAAATAAAAATAATTCCACTTTTTCAATATTTCTTTAAGAAATTCAGCCCACCATCATAAATCATCTCTGTAACCTTCAGTGAACTCCTCCTACTGCCCTGTGATGGCAAAGAGACACCGTTAGTTCATCAGGATGTCGACATACTGACACTGTCCACAGGAAAAGTGATGTTTGGTTTCAGATCCAGCGTCCTGTTGAGTTTCATCCGTAACTGTGAGGACTTTTAGGATTGATTGATTGAGAGCGGTCTCTTTTTCTCTGGCCAATTAGCTGGTAGAGGCGAAAGCTCAGGTTCTGGACCTGGCAGGTTCCTAAGATGCAGCCCACACGCATCAGCTGACCGTGTAATTGACGAAGTCCCCGTTTTTGTCTCCCGGGGGCGAGGGTTTGACTGAGCTGTGTTGGAGAATTACTCAGCAGGATGTCTTTATGCTCAAGATCTCTCCAGACCAAACGACGCTTCCACACCAGGTCCTTCACCTCAGCTAGGGGCCTGAAATTTGTTACCATGGCGATACCGCCTCCCCGCTCAGCGGTCCAGGACTTTCTGGGAAAAGTAGACCTGAGAAAAAAAGAGAGATGGAAAGTGATGATCAGTAAAACACAACAGATCTAAATACTGGTTTCACATTTCCACAAAAGTAGATGTTTAGATGTTTCTAAAAGTTTACATAACAACAAATAAAATAAAATAAAAATAATTCTGTGGTTACATTACTGCATTTCCTCTGTTCCGCGGCCTCTTTCAAAACTACTGTTAGTGTTATTGATTTTTGGAAAAAGTGTAGTACTGCGAATAAACACTTCAATATTTACTACACTTTTGTGTACAGTTTGCAAAACTGAACAAAGAGAAAAGATCTAAAATTTCATAAAGCTCCTGTGATCATCACGTTGGGCTACTTTAATCTAAACATTACAATTTGCTCTTTTGAACTTCCATTAAGCTTAAACTTAAGCTTCTATAAACTGAACATTACATTAAGTTTCTTCTCACAAAATTGGAGCTCCTTCAAATGAATATATGGCAACATATACAACATATAAACATGTGTCTCTTTTAAACTAAACATCCCATAACTGAAACTTAATCTAAACATTAGATATGTAAATATTACATACAGCTCTGTTACACTAAACTTTAGATATTTGGCTCCTTTAAACTAAACATTTAATATATGTCTCTTTTATTCAGAACGTTATAGACGGCTCCTTAAACTGGAATAGTTCTGAACTGCAGCACTGGTACAGGGTGTAACCGTCTCGCCTCAGTCTGTCTGTGGATTACAACACTTTAAATTTATCATTTAATCTGTCCTGAATTTACTCTCTGGATCATTAGTGTGTGTGTGTGTGTGTGTGTGTGTGTGTGTGTGTGTGTGTGTGTGTGTGTGTGTGTGTTAAAGAGACAGAATTAATAGCAATTAGAATTTTGCACAAATGCAATTCTTTTTCTGAGGAAGATAGTAAGTTATTTTAGATTGTATATTACATATATTATGTATATTTCCAGAATATTATGTTTTCAGTAAAACAGCTTTTAGCTGTGAGGATTAGCGCGTTAGCTAACACACTCACTGAGTGACCAAAGCTGTGATTTGTGCAATTTTAATCCGTGAGTTTTTATCTGTTTGGTGAAATGTTATTTTTTTATCTTCTCACTGCACCGTTTTCATCTCATCAACATGTTTCCTGTCATTACGCTGCTTTTTCAGTCCACTGGTGGATCATCTCCTGTCTCTCTCTCACACACCACAGATGTAGACTAGTTTCTGAAGCTCACAGTGAGCAGAGCAGAAGACAGTAAGAAGTCTGGGGTTAATGTGGATGAGACAGAGGGAGTCAGTGATGAGAACATGACTGAGAACAGAGACGTTCCTGATCATCAACATCATATTCATTTCTCTGCTTGTGTTCCACATGGTCGATCTTCAGTCTGGATTCATTCATTAGAGAACATTAAAATTTTGTTTTGTATTAATATATTAATTACAGCTGTCATGTTTTTTGTGGCATTTTTTCCTCATGATGCCAAAGCGAAAAAAAAATTCTAATTGCAGTCTTTTTTAATTGTACAGATAAGAGCAACAAATCATTAGAATCTGTAAAGGGTCTACTTTTATTTGTACACACTCATAATAACATCAAAACACTGCGCTTTTCTAAAATAAAGAAAACAGACAGGGGGCGCTCTCTGCCGTCTCTGTCATCTATCTACATTAACACATAAATATAACACCCTGAATCTCAGTGAATATTTACCTCACAGACACAATAAATATATCTATAGAAAGATTGAAAAGTCTACTAAATAAAAAGAACACAAATGCGTATGAAAGGTGCAGTTTCTCCGGTTTCACCTCGTTAACCGTCCGTGTGGAAACATAGCAAAGGTTCCGTTTGGTGTCCTGGTGATTTACGTCATTTAAAACACCACAATTACTTTAAAACGTTTACAAGAATATTCATGCTCTATGTTGAGTTTCACGGATTCACGAATTTGGTTTCCCTCTGTGACTTTCACTTGCTAGATTTTTCTTTTGCTTGATAAGCTTGATATTGGTCTTTGTAGGTAAATAATTATTACGCTCACACACACACACACACACACACACACACACACACACACACCACACACACACGCACACACACACACACACACACACACACTCACACACACACACACACACACACACACACACTCACACACACACAGACACACACACTCACACACACACACACACACACTCACACACACACACACACACACACACACACAGAGGTTGGAGTGATTGACAGCACTTTTATCGTCGATGTCTGCTCAATTCTGCAATGTGGTGTGATTAGATAAGGATCATCAAAGTGTAGATGGTGAAAGAAATTGGGTCAAGTTACACAACACGACATGAAGCAGCTGCCACCCTGATAAACTATTTCACACACTCACACACAAGAGTCAAGAGTTACACACTGACACAGAATTACACACAGAGAGTTAGACCCCCCCCAACACACACACACACACACACACACACACACACACACACACACACACACAAACTCACACACAAGAGTTACAC
>MU551585.1:637288-647674 GCA_024362625.1 Silurus asotus
ATAGGGTTCCTCTCAATTACAGATACAACTAACAAGTAGAACTTAGAACTTTGACGTTTTTTTTAAAAGAGAGAATGATTTGGATCTCTGCTTCGAAACTTTGAGGGGACACTCAGTTGGTTTTCTGTGACAGTGTAAAACCTTCTGTAAAACCACAGGTTCACAGAAACATTCAGGGGTACCATTTTGTTCATATGTTCTAGAACCCTTTGTCTAACAGAAACCAACTGTTTCACCAGTTGGAGAACAAAGATTAAAAACCTTCTACAGTGCAGTTCCATAGAACCATAAATGCATGACATGGTTTCTTGAGTTCTGCTTAGAACCCCTTTTTAAAGGGCAACCAGCTGCTATAGGGTTCTGCATAGAATAACAGAAAGAGTACATTTAGAACATTAAAGACCTTTAAAACACTCAGATCCACATAGAACTTTACCATGGTTCTTCATGACAGAGAAGTAAACAACCCTACGGCCCAATGCCAACGGCAATGGAGACTCCTTCCATAAATGTTGAATATCCGTTTAAAAAAGCTGTTGCTATGGAAACGGTAATGTATCATAGCGAGGACATTGCTATAAACCTGCAACACTGTCAGAACTGCTGTTACAGAGAATTCATCAGCACCTTCCGACCAATCAGGGAGCAGGATTTGGGGGTTAAATACGACTTGTTTATTCGCTTGTTCCGTAACACTTCCTGTCCCGCATTCAGCATGTAAATAACACGGAGAAGTATTTATTCATAAACAGGTGCTGCATACCAAACACACACACACACACACACACACACACACACACACATTTGGCTTACTGTCATTATGAGGACTTTCACTGGACCCAATCATTAATGCACCAAAATGGTGTTGCAGTAAATCTAACATTTAATGTTCTTGGGAAAAAAGCAATTAATAAATCAATGATAATAATTATTAAATAAATACTTTAAAAACATTTATTAAATAAAATAAAATATAAAAAACAGGTTTCGAACCTGTCATATATTGCAGGTGATCTGCAATATATGACTGTGAGTATAACCCTCTACACACACACACACACACACACACACACTCACCAACACACACACACACACACACACACACACACACACACACACACACACACACACACACACACACACACACACACACACACTAAAAGTTTGGAAAGAAAATCAAGCACCACAAAAAAGCAGTTTCTTCTAAAAGTGTGTGTGTATATGTGTGTGTGTGTGTGTGTGTGTGTGTGTGTGTGTGTGTGTGTGTGTGTGTGTGTGTAGAGGGTTATACTCACAGTTTCAGAGTGTTGATGTCTCGGTGGTTCTCCGTAGTCAGAGTGTGTGAGGCCTCGTCCCCAGAGCCAATAAAACTCTGACATCCCCCCATAGCCAGTGAGGAGCCTCTCCATGAGACGACTTCTCTTCTTCTCTTCCACTCTCTGTCCTTCTCTCTTTAACACACACTCACAATGATCATCTCGGATGTCCTCACAGTCACAAATTCATGCTTTCTCTCTCTCTCTCTCACACACACACACACACACACACACACACACACACACACACACTCCTTCACCCACTCCGTTTTAGTCCACATCAAGTCCACGTCAGGTGTGAAAAATTTCTCCTGCCTTTCTGAGTACTTTCTGCTCCCTCTCTCTCTCTCTCTCTCTCTCTCTCTCTCTCTCTCTCTCTCTCTCGTTCTCTCAAACACACTCACACTCAAACACACACACACATACACAGAAAGTAGACAGACAGGTTCCACAAGTGCTGAGAAAATATTTACACAAACATGCGCACACACACACACACACACACACACACACACACACACACACAGAGTACCCCCCCACCCCCAACCCAACATACTGCTCTTCCTATTTTTCCCCCAGAAGCCCCTCCCTCTAGATATGTCACACCTCTCCTCCAGCAGTGCTCTCGTTTCTGGTTCTCCTCCACGTTCTCAATAAATCATTAACATTGGTTCTTCATCACACTGCGCACATCTGGATCTCAGAACTATGTATAGTTTGCATTTCAAACATTTTCAGCTCCTGCTTTTCTTTTACTTCTTCCAGCATCGGTTGAGAGGAAAAAAGGGTTACTGTTGGGTACTTTCAGGGTTCTTAAAGGGTTCCTTGGATAGTTAAGAGTTTTACGATTCTTAAATGTGTTGTTTTTTGGATCCATTCTGAAAAGTAAACTGTTATTCATACAAATATAAAGACTATTCCTTGGGTATCTGAGGAAGGTTCTGTGTAGAAATCTACAATGCTAATCTACTGAGATCTAGAATCTTTACCGTCCAAAGAACCAAAGGAACTTTTTATTATTTGTAAGAGAGTATCTAAAAGTTAATAATTCAGTTTTTTAGCAATATAATTTAATCTACTTAATATAAATACATCATTTAGAAGTAAAGTTTCTTTAGTTTTCTGATGAAAGATTTAAAGGTTCTATGTTGAATATGAATATGATTCGGATATAAATGTTTTATTATACAACAGTATAATAAAACATTTATATCCGAATCATATTCATATGTTCCTCTTGTATTCCTTAATGAATCTAAGCCTTTAAAAAATCCCTGAGGTTAAAACTTTCTTTTTCCAGGTGTGGTACAAATGTCCACATTATTTCTTCTTCATGAGTTCTTAAAATATTCATAATTTCTATAAAAAGCTCTATGCAGAACATAGAAAATGCAAAGGTTTGGATACCAGAAGATAAGCAGATTTATCTTGGAGTTTAAAAGATTTAATATAATATTAATATACTGTAAATAAAATATTAGAACATTTTCAATGACATACAACGTGTTTTGCTATTTAGAAAAGATTCTTTGGTGAACTAGAACCTTCAAAACACTTTTTTTTGAAGGTTATAAATATCTGCTTCCAGTGGGTAAGTTCCAGTTAGAGTTTCTGTCCAATCAGCAGTCACATCACTTATTGCTGTGCTCCTGCTGGAGATGATGTATGTGGAGGTGTGTGTGTGTGTGTGTGTGTGTGTGTGATGTGTGTGTGATGAGGTGAGTATCAGTGCTTCTGCTGGAGATGATGTATGTGGAGGTGTGTGTGTGTGTGTGTGTGTGTGTGTGTGTGTGTGTGTGATGAGGTGAATATCGGTGCTTCTGCTGGAGATGATGTATGTGGAGGTGCAGTTGTGGCTCCAGTGAAAGGAGATGTGTTGAATTGTGATCATTGGGTTTCTTGCTTTAGTGATGATGTTCATTCTGACTGTATGAGATCCTGTGTGTGATGCAGCTCTGATCTACTGCACTTCTCTATAACACTGATGTTTTTATAGACACGGCGTCATAATGATGGGATTAAGAGGTGGATTGATTCAGGGAGAACATCACTGAAGTAATGTGGGTGAAACACAAGGGCGGCCACAGCTAAGGTGCCTTCACAAATCTGAATTTGTGAAACTGTTTAAGCAAGGCCAAAAATACAACTGAATGTAAGGATGTATTCTAAAATCTGATTTGCCACCTGCTCTTTTTGTAGCTCCGCCCATCTGGAATTAAAAAGGCAATATTATCCTTAAAATAGATAATAACAAAAAACACACAAAAAACAGATTATAATGTCATTTTATTTTTATATACACTTCAGTATTTCCTTTACATGGATATATAGATATAGATCACACACACACACACACACACACACACACACACACACACACACACACACACACACACACACACACCTTGATTTGATTTGCTGTCATTTTCCAGGTACAATATAACATCACAAAAATCTAATATACACTGCTATTTAATAAGGAATTAATAAAATCAATAAAAAGTAACACACACACACACGCACACACACACACACACACACAGGAATGGAAAGGGATAATCTTACACACTTTTCTTGGAGCAGAAACAAAAACCTTAAAGAACAGAACAGTGTGTATGTGTTTGTGTTGACGCCTAATTACACCATCGATTTTTTTATTTTTGTATATATTTGTGTGTGTGTCTGTGTATAAAAAAGAATGGGATAAAAACACACAAATTACACACAATACCGAAATGCAGCTACAATCATCAACAATCTATAAGATTTACCACATTTTTTATTTTTGTAAATTTTTATTTAAAAACAGGAAGTCGTATGCTACCGTATGTGAGCTGCAAAAAAATAAAACATTCACATGGTTTGGAAGACGGGATTAAATAAAATAAAGAGAGAGAGAGTGAGAGAGAGTGTGTGTGTGAGAGAGAGAGAGAGAGAGAGAGAGAGAGAGAGAGAGAGAGAGAGAACACAGGTGATCACAAGAAGAAACAAAAAAGATCAGGAGAAATCAGTGACCAAGTGAAAGGAGGAGGGAATGATAGAAGAAAAAATAATCTGTTACATTCATTATATCATCATTAACAATCACCATCTCCTCCACTGTCTACTGACTCATCCTCCTTATTGTCATTATCACAATCCATCATCACCACACACTCATCCTTCTGGTCATCATCATCATCATCATCATCATCACCATCACATCCATCAACTATCATCATCATTACAATCACCATGACATCCACCATCTTCTACCCTTACCTTCCCCATCCAAAATCATCTATCATCCTGCTACTGTCCATCATAATTATCATCACCACCATCATCATCATCATCATTACAATCACATCCATCAACTATCATGCTTCAGCTGGTCATCATCAAAAATCACCACTAACATCACTTCAATCATCTTTTTCCTGGTCATCTTCACCATTATCATCACAGTTCTCCTGGTCATCATCACCACATCCATCCTGCTCCTCCTGGTCATCATCAACTCCATCCACAATCATCACCCTCATCCTCATTGTCAACAGCATCTTTTGGTTTCAAGTGCTATAACTGAAACAAGCTGAGAACCATGTAAATTCACAAATACCCTCAAACACAGTGTGTGTGTGTGTGTGTGTGTGTGTGTGTGTGTGAATAAAATCAAATCCACACTGAAGCTCTGTACTCTGTGATTTTTCATGTGGATTTGTTTTTTTTTTTATCGATTCTCTCTTACACACACACACACACACACACACACACACACACACACACACACACACACACACACACACAGAGGAAATCATACCAGAAAAAACAACCTTCCACCCACATTGTACTCATAAGCCTGATATAACCATGTTCAATGTATATGTTTAAATGGTATAACTGTGTCACCATGAAGTATAACCCCGCCCACTCCTCAGTCATATGACACGTTTCACCCAATCAGAGATGAGCATGTTCTGTGGTCAGAACTCGTCATGACACTGTTTATTAAGAATGAATTGAAAGTATTTCAGCAGTAAGAGTTATAACGGTGTGTAAACTGAGATACATTCTGTGACATGCTAACAGCATGGTTACGTCAGTCTTATGGTGTAACGGTATGACACACACACACACACACACACACACACACACACAGGAATAATTACACAGCTACACAATAAACCCTTATTGCACATTTATTTATTTAAAGGCTACCTACATTGGGTCTTCATAACACATTCATAAGCACGAATGAGCATGCAGCTCACATGATCACAAGGAAGGACGAGAACCGTCAGTCATATTGCAGGTCAGTTTTACTTTTTATTCTTATATTGCAAGTTATTATTCTGTCTTTAATTACACACATTTATAAAGTGTTATAACTCCTCTATACAGCGTCTGCAGTCTCAGAACCTGATCTTACAGCAGTAAAATAAAACTGATTAATGACCAGTGAAACACTGACAGTGTTCTAGTTTTCTAGACGTGCTGAAGAATTACTGAAGAAAAAGATTATTTTTGGTTGCTAAATTATTCTTATTTTTCTATAATATATCTTTATATTTTTCTATATAAATATATCTATTTGGTTTTCTATCTATTTATCTATTTATTTGTTTTATTTAATTAGGCACCAAATCAATTTTCTTTCATCTTCTACATCTGAACTTAAATACAAAGTCAATTAAACCTTTATAATGGTCTAATGTACACTCTTACTTTAACTGGCCTGTAAGAGACGGGGCAAAAAAACATTGACCCTCTAATAAAATAAATATATATATATAAATTTACATTCATTTTGTGACTGAGTTTTATGAAGAATTAGTAATTTATGCAATTAAACAAAATACATTTTTGGACAAAAATAAATATAAATATCTATGGTTTTTTTTTTTATTGCAGGGGTTCTTTTTTAATGGCAATTTCATTTACAGAGGTTTCATTTAAACAATTTTCAGAGGATCTAAAACCCAAGGATGAAGACGGCCAGGAAACTAAAGGAAAAAAAATAATAATTGTAAAAAATTTAAGATGGAAAAACCTCCATTTAGTTCACATTAAACAAAAGCAAAAGTGCAAAATCGAATTCAAAAATAAAATATAAAATAAAATACATAAAAAAAAATAAAGGATCCAAAAAAAATAAGCCATGTTGTGTTTTCTTTTTACATTTAATGATCTGTTTAATTTAATTCCCAAATTGGTCATTTTTGTTCTTAAATAATATTAGTGTGATTAGGATTAGTAAATATTTGTGCATTTTGAGAACTTTGGACATGTCATGGTCCTCGTTCTCTGTATTCTCGCACTGTTCTGAACTTCAACTGAACAGAAACGACGCTATATAGAAACATGTTGTAAAACTTCATAACTGTTTAGAACTTGCAAAATAAGTACAAAAAATTTGAGCCGACTGCAACCGTAAACTAACATCAGTAGTGAGACGTCATACACCTCTTATAAGCCTTTCATAAGCCTGCCATAACTAGTCATGAGCCGACTCTGTCTGTCAGTGGTGAGACGTCATATGACTGTCATATGCAGGTTATAATCCTTTTATTAGAATTTCATAAGTCTGTTATAAACCTGTCATAGAGAGTTGTGTTACGCTTCAAGAATACGGCGTGTGTAAATGTGTTATAAAGAGCCAGTGCATGTAGCCATAAAATAGAGCCACGCTAACTGTAGATTTTCAGCTGTACTTTACGTGTATATACATTTATAACTGCGCTAATCCGCATTATAATGCCGCAGTGCCACCGCCGGGGTCGTTACGGTTCACAGCCGAACTCACGGCCAAGAGAAGAAACACTGCGACATTGTTCATCCTGAATTATACCACACTCAATTAAAACAGGTGTCGTCGTTGTTGCTGTTGTTGTTGTTTTTGTCGTTGTTGTTGTGGGCGGGGCAGTGATGAGGTCACAAAGGGAGGAGACTCCGGAGACTGTCAAGTTTCCGCCTAAATAGAGAAGCAGAGGGAGAACGCAGAGTGAGACGTGACGTAAAGCGTAAATCAGGAAGCGACGCTGAGGAAAGTCGCAGCTTCACCTTCAGTCCGTTTTCTGCTCGGACTCTGGAGGAGGTTCGGCTGCGATGCCCGGCCACGTAGCATCCACATCTCTGAAATGTTCAGGAGAACAGAGAATCACGAACACGTTCTTCTTACACACACCTGTACAGTCTCACTTATATGGGCATGTAACGAGGGGGCGTGGCCTGTTCGATCCTTTTGATAAAAACAGAAGTAGCTCTGTGTTATATTTCAAACACAAACATGCTAATAGTAGACCGTAGGAACTGAAGTTACCTATCGATGGAATTAAAATGTAAAAAAAATATAAGGCTTTGTCTTGATTTCTATAAAGATCAGAGACTACATAATGTGTGTGTGTGTGTGTGTGTGTGTGTGTGTGTGTGTGTACCGGGTAAAGAGTGTTTTCTCGTTCTTGTTTTCTGTAGTGACAGTAACGTTCTCCTTGTCCCCGGTGGTGTCGCTTCTCTCCTCATCATCCTCACTGTCCGAGCCGCTGGAGCTGCTGTCCGACGCCACCAGAGGAGCTTTCCTCGCTCCACACACATTCCACACACACGTTGCCGAGCCCCTCGCTAAAACACACAGTTTACACACACAGTTTACACACACACACACACACACACACACACACACACACACACACTTGCAATAAAAGCAGAGGGAATAAAATGATCTCACAGTCTTTATCCTGGTTCTGTTTGTCCGGGTTTTCCGAGTCGACCGGAGAGCTGCAGCGAGCGCCGGAGTCCGAGCTACACAACACACAACGCCTTCATCTCAAAAAATTCACAATGTGTCAATAATCTCTACATGAACTGTAATACAAAAAATAATAATCTAACTGCAAAATAGAAATACATTAATAAAAAAAAATTATAAAAAAGTAATAGTGGAAAGTGGACATCAGTCAATAAAATGTATTAAAAAAATTTCATCTTGAAAAAAAATCTTTCAGAAAACCGCGATGTTCTGAAAGTCCTACAATAATAAACTCCATAATTACTTCAAGCTAAAAAATATTTTTGTTTCCAGATGTGTATAAAATGCGTCTTCAAACCTTGAACTCTGTCGCCATGGTGACTAGAGAGCCTCCTGTACAGTCGCGTGCCAGTGATGAGAAAAGTTTATTATTAAGTAATATGCTAACACAGAGATGGGAGTCTGCTGCCACCTTAAGGTGAAAGTAATAACTGCAGCATGCTGACTGAAAAGCCTCGGGTTGTACAGAGAAGGTACGGGGCAGTTAAACAAAAACTGCCTTTTTTTACTCAAAGACATTTAGACAGAATTAAAAGAGGTGACGAGACAGAAGAAAGGGAGAAGAAAGAGAGAAGAAAGAGTGAACTAACCAGCAGAAAGGTTGGAAGTCGGTGAACGTGGCCCAGCCTTTCTCCTCGCTATCGTTCAGCGGTGCTGTGGTGCTGCCCCACACCCCTGACCCGCTGTCGATTGCCACGCCCGCAAAGTCCGCCTTAAAGTTAAAATCATCCTCAAAACTCGCCACCCAACCTGGGCCTGCCCCAACACACACACACACACACACACACACACACACACACACACACACACACACACACACACACACAGAGAGAGAATGTAATAAAAAGCGTGATAAATCAGAGTCATCATCAACACCCTGAAGTTGATTATTTCCCCCCCCAAAGTGTTTCACTCCTGACACTGGAGTTTCTTCTCACTCTGTGGAAGGCTGCAGTCTCTGTCTGCGTCGTCACTCCTGCTGCTGTTCAGAATCTGCTTACAATCCGGAAAACACTCCAGATCAGGTGACCCCAAGCGCCTCAGAGCCCCGCCCTCCATGATGTCACTGTTCAGGGACGTCGGCACACCGAACCTGCCGCGGGATTACGACTCTAAATGTTTCAGTGTTTCTGTGACTTTCGACAGAAAAAAAACGCAAAAATGCTTCTTAAATCGTTCACAATCAGGAGAAAGTGACCTGGTTCGAGATTTCACTTGGGCAGCGTAGTTAATTTCTTTGTCCTCCCAGATGTCCTCCTCCTCATCCGCATCATCGAACGGACGGATCTTCCCCTTAGTGCAGGCCTGAAACGCTCCTGAGCTCGGCTGAGACACGCGCACACACACACACACACACAAACACACACACACACACACACACACGTCATGTCATTAATTAAAAAAAATTATTTCCATAATTAAAGGCGGCATTAATATTTATTTATTAAATATTAATTTAAAAAAGTGCAGGCTTGAAACGCTCCTGAGCTCGGCTGAGACACGCGCACACACACACACACACACAAACACACACACACACACACACACACGTCATGTCATTAATTAAAAAAAATTATTTCCATAATTAAAGGCGGCATTAATATTTATTTATTAAATATTAATTTAAAAAAATACAAATTAATGTTAGTGTACATTTATATATTTAAAAAAACAGAGCAGCTATCAGGATTTATTAGGTGTGTGTTTACCTGTCATGATAGGAATAAATAGAAAGTAAGAAAGAAAGAAAGAAAGAAAGGAGTGACCCTCCTGGGATTACGCTGTTACAGGAGAATAATAAAGGATGTAACGGTACGATGGTGATTTACAGGTTCGGGCCTGAACAGTGATTGCTGTGGTGTATGAGGAGTAACACACAAAGTTCCACTTCCATAAGAAAGAGAGCTTTTATCCATTTCTAGTTACATTAGAGCATAAAGACTCGCTCCGTCGTGGCCTCTCTCGTTTCTCTCTCCAGGTGAATAAGAGAACGTGTGCACTCATTTACACACGCAGTATGTGCAGTAAAAATCCACAGGGAGTGAAGGAGGGAAGAAAAGAGAGGAGAGGAATAAAGAAGAAAAGCAACTCACTCCTTCATCCACCAGATTAATCCTGACTCCGCCCATCCGACTGAACGCTGCACTGCAACACACACACACACACACACCTCACATCACCAACACTGAACAGTACACACTAATCATATACACACACACACACACACACACCTCCCATCACCAACACTGAACATTACACACTAATCATACACACACACACACA
>MU551585.1:656351-673580 GCA_024362625.1 Silurus asotus
TGTGTGTGTGTGTGTGTGTGTGTGTTATCTATATGTTAAACCCGTTTGGCTGGAGTGCGTCATTTGCTCTTAATTTCCCATTAACACCAAACTGGCGCCTCACAGTGGGTAATAATAATAATAATAATAATAATAATAATAATAATAATAATAATAATAATCCCCCCAGCCTGGGTGTGTTTCTCTCCACAGCACTTACCGATGATGCCTCAGCAGATGTTCGCTTCAGCAGCTCTGGTGGTCTGAAGTTCAGCCTAAAATAATATCAATAATCAATAATCATCATCATGATGATGACTAGAATAAGATCGGGGTCGCGCGCTGTGCGCGTCCTGCTGCAGCACAATACAATGAGATTCCTCCAGCCCACTGCTGTCTCCTCACCTGTCCTCCACACACACTCAGAGATACTTCCAGATCTGGAGTCCGGGGTTATGAGCGCATAATAAGCGCTTTTGACATGTTTATTCGAGTTAAAATGGCGGACGCGGTGACGGGAGCGCGCAAACAGCAGAGGCGCGCACGGGGTTTTAAATGGATCAAGGATTTGTGCGCGCGCGCGCGCGCGTGTGTGTGTGTGTGTGTGTGTTTGGGTTTGGTAATGGTGTAGATCCTGCTGAACATGCACGGGTGTGTTACATGATGCGGGATTAATTATGCACCTTATTAGAAACGCGCGCGCTCTTGGAGATAGAACATGTTGTTGAATGAGATCATTAATGCTTCAGAGACCGAGAAGAAATAAACAAGGTGAGATTTAACCCTGAAAAAAACAGGAGCTCTGATTGGAGCAGGATTAGTCAAGGATACTCCTTTAACTCGCCCAACCATCCATCCATCTATCCATCCATCCATCCGCCTGACGCACTGCGCATGTCACAACCTTCTCCAACCACACACACACACACACACACACAAAACTGCTCAAAGCAACATTGTGTTTCAATTAAATCACTTATTACAGAGTTTCCTCATTAAAGTGCCGTGTGCAGGATGGAAGCGGAAGTGATCTGGGTTGCCAGGTATTCTGTTTGCGGGAAGCCGTAATTAGATCAAGCAGGACATCTAGAGGTGGGAACCAGGTCTGGAGAAACCACCTACTTGACTTTGTACAATTCCAAATGTCATAGGAAAAAAAAGTGAAGATTTAAAATATATACACTAAAACAACACAATTATTATTATTATTATTATTATTATTATTATTATTATTTTATTTGTATATTTATTATTATTATTATTATTATTATTATTAAATAGAATAGATGAATAGAATTAATAGAAATAAACTCTTGTAGCTGCAGTCGGAGGAAAATATTTAACGACCTGAACTGATTATTTTCTGTTTTATTGTTTTTGCATCGCAACATCCTGCTGATTTCCTGATCTATTTATTGTTAAATCAGAGCACTCCATACATTTTGTATTCATTTTCAGTTACCTTTAAATGTCTTGTTATATAAATATTTGTAGTATAAACAACTCCTTACAGAAATATTCAACAATGGCTTCACATAATTACATTTTGTTTGTACATAAACAACACATTTTTACTTAAATTATAGCTCAGTTATATGACATTAGGTGCAAACTGAAGCAGTATAATAATAATGGAGATTATGACACGTGTTACAGTCAGAGCTGCTGTGTGACATGGAAAGTTCATCAACATCTTTGGACTAATCAGAATATATAATACTTTCACATGTATTTTACTTTAGGTTTTTTTTGTTTTTGTTGTTGTTGTTTTTTTTAAATACCACCACCACCACCACCACTACTACAAATAACTACAACAATTACTACTAATAATAATAATACAATCCCAACCCCCCCCCCCTAAAAAGTTTAGGAATGGTGTAAATGTTTACTAAAACAGAATGCAATCATGTAGAAATCTCAAAAACACACATTTTATTAATATAGAACATGTAAAACATAGACCTACATATAAAATGTTGAAACTGATTTGTTGTGGCATTTGAAGGAAAACAATAAGATTGGAAATAATGGCTGCAACAAGTCATAAAATGTAAAATAAATAAAAATATGAAGCCATGTTTCCCACTGTGCAGTATCCCGTCATCATATGCTGTATCCTGTTACAGGATTCTGCTTAACTGAATCTTTATATCATGAAATATAAGAGAAAAAAAATACGTTTTTAATTTATTACGCTGAATTTTTATTTGCTGCGTACCCTGGTTGCTATGGTTACGTAGCGATCCTCTGAGCCGTCCAATCAACTAACGGATTTAGCGAATAAGCCCGATCAACCAATCATGGTGAAGGAGGCGGGGCGTTTCGGAATGTGGCTGGGAAAACAATAAAAACAGGGCAGCCGGCTTTTCCTTCTCTTCAGCTCGCTCTCCCTCTCCCTCTCCTCTCCTCTCCTCTCCTCTCCTCTCCTCTCCTCTCCTCGGCTCGGCTCGGCGGTCGTGTCCTCGGTGCAGTCCGGAGACATGGCGAGTGCAGCAGACACCAAGCTCTATGACATTCTCGGTGTTTCTCCTTCGGCTTCCGAGAACGAGCTGAAGAAGGTAGCGTGTATTTCTCGAGCTTTCTGCGGCGGTGAGGCGCTCTGGGCCGGGGAGACGAGCAGCTCTCTGCGGGCGCGTTAGCATTAACCTGTGTAACCTGTTTATCATTTTAAAGAACAGATCTAAAGATAATTTAATAATGATAATAAAATAATTAGATGTGATTTGTGTCTGGGGAGAAGAGCGCGAGAATATTCCGCTCGTGAATCCTGACAAAAGATGCTTTCCGCAGCGCTAGCATCCCTGACTAGCCGAAATAATCATTAGTTTATTATTCCAATTAAATTAATCATAATCCACAAATGAGCTTTATATCCTATTAATCCTTAAAGTGTGATTTATCATATAGTGTCTTCAATACATCACTGATTTAATGGAAATGTGAATAAAATTATAATAAAATTGATTTTTTCCCCTTCTGTTTACATCCTGAGATATATGTAAATGTTTTAAAGCATTAAAATAACTCGTACAGACAAAAACAAATAATATAAAAAACGCCAAGGAACATCAATACAGTGTATATATTTATATATTTTCATACCTAGGATTAGTCATGAATATGCAAATTTGGAACCCGCCCATTTCTTCTTTCCACAGCAGTACACGTTAGTACGCTAGATTACTAATTTGCATATTAGATCCGATTGGTGTTAAAGAATGGCGTTTATTTAGTGACATCACAACCTGAGGTCACGTTGCTTTACTCCAAGAGCTGTCTAAAAATGTCAAAAAAAGGACGACCACGCGTGTCCAGAGTAACGTTCGTACGGCTAGTCTACGTATTTATGCCTTTTATTTGTTTATTGATTTAAAATTGATGATTTATGACAAACAACTTGAGTTTCCAACTGGGAATTCCGAGTTACATGACTTGCATGTTTCCGTATCTGTGGTAATTGTTTTGGTATGGAGTGCTGAGGAACTGATGATACGGATCTCTGAGTTTGGATGAGGGTTTATTTTTAATGTTAGAGTTAATACGTCTTATAACTGCTTATTACAGGCGTATCGCAAACTGGCAAAGGAATATCACCCTGATAAGAATCCTAATGCAGGAGACAAGGTAGGAGATCATTATCATCATCAATATCATTATCGGCCCTGAGGGTGAAAGTCAGGTCTGAAGATCATGATGTGTGTGTGTGTGTGTGTGTGTGTGGGGCAGTTTAAGGAGATCAGCTTTGCATACGAGGTGTTGACTAACCCTGAGAAGAAGGAACTGTATGACCGGTATGGAGAGCAGGGCCTGCGTGAGGGAGGAGGAGGAGGAGCTGGGATGGAGGACATCTTCTCCCACATCTTTGGTGGAGGTCTGTTCGGTTTCATGGGAGGTCAAAGCAGCAGGAACCGGAACGGTGGACGGAGAAAGGGGGAGGACATGGTGCATCCACTCAAGTGAGTTTAACCTGTGTGTGTGTGTGTGTGTGTGTGTGTGTGTGCACACGCACTAACCAAGTATGCATGTACAATTATGTATGTTTCCGTGTTCCAGGGTGTCGTTAGAAGATCTCTACAATGGCAAGACCACCAAGCTGCAGCTGAGCAAGAACGTCCTGTGTAGCTCCTGCAATGGGTGAGCAATAAACTGGAGATGGATACTCTAAGTTTTGTAATCAGAACAAAGGAGTTAGTGTGTGTGTGTGTGTGTGTGTGTGTGTGTGTGTGTGTGTGTGTGTGTGTGTGTGTGTGTGTGTGTGTTTTCAGTCAGGGAGGTAAGACTGGTGCGGTGCAGAAGTGTACCGCCTGCAGAGGGAGAGGGATGAGAATCATGATCAGACAGCTGGCTCCTGGTATGGTCCAGCAGATGCAGACGGTGTGTAATGACTGTAGCGGAGAAGGTAAGGATCAGTCAGATTCTGCTCCAGGATTAATAAACATCTAACTATCCAGGACTTGGGAGCATTGCTGAGTGTGTGTGTCTGTGTGTGTGTGGTGAACAGGTGAGGTGATCAGCGAGAGAGACAGGTGTAAACAGTGTGAGGGGCGTAAGGTGTGTAAGGAGGTGAAGACGTTGGAGGTGCATGTGGACAAGGGAATGAAACACGGGCAGAAGATCACGTTCACTGGAGAGGCTGATCAGGCTCCCAACACCGATCCTGGAGATATCATACTGGTCCTGCAGGAGAAAGAACATGAGGTCTCTCTCACACACACACACACACGCACGCACGCACGCACGCACACATTATATCACCATTCGTGTTTAAACTAAATGCTGATTGTGTGTGTGTGTGTGTGTGTGTGTGTGTAGGAGTTCCGTAGAGATGGTAATGACCTGCACATCTGCAAGACGATCGGCCTGGTGGAGGCGCTGTGTGGCTTCCAGCTCACTCTCACGCACCTTGACGGGCGACACCTTCTCATCAAATACCCTGCTGGAAAGGTCATCGAGCCAGGTGTGTGTGTGTGTGTGTGTGTGTGTGTGTGTGTGTGTGTGTGTTTTGTCTTGTCTTCATGTAAGATGTAAATGGAGACAAGTTTGTATTTGGGCATGTCCTTCATTTGTGATTTAAATGGACCCAGGTGTGTATGTGGGCGTGTCCTGTATAGTTAAACAGGCCACGCCCACAGGTGAATACAGTGCGTGGTGTGTCGGTGTTGCAGGTGCGGTGAGGGTGGTGCGTGGAGAAGGCATGCCTCAGTACAGGAACCCTTTTGAGAAAGGAGATCTGTACATCAAGTTTGACGTTCGGTTCCCGGATAGCGGCTGGATCAGCACCGAGAAGCTCACGGTACCGATAACGCTCATAAACCTGTCATTTAACACGCTTATATAAAAGGGTGCTGTTACATATACTGTGTGTGTGTGTGTGCGCGTGTGTGCGCGCAGGAACTGGAGTATCTGTTACCGTCACGTGACGAGGACACGGTCATCGTGGCCGACACAGAGGAGGTGGACCTACAAGAGTTTGACATGAGCCAAGGGTCATCTGGAGGTCAAAGGCGCGAGGCGTATAACGACAGCTCAGACGAGGAGGGCGGTCCACATGGGCCGGGGGTGCAGTGCGCCCACCAATAACGTGTCTAACATATATATATATATACACACACACACACACACACACACACACACACATCAGTATCACACCTTGAACAAACCCTTTGACTCCGCCCCAGACCCGCCCACCCTCACCCGTCTGTATTACGACGCCTGATTGCGCAGCTACGAAGTATCGTTAAAAATACACGGCTGTTTATTTCCCTCTCGTCTTACAATCGACACGTGACAGAGATAGTGGTTCTAACTGTACATTTGGAAACCGGAACTCCGGATTTTTCAGGACGGGATTTCTTTTTTGCACGTTTGTTGTTTGTTATCGTTAAGCTAGCTAGAGAACCGCGGAGTCGCGTTAGAGTTCTAACATCGGAACGTTTCTGATTGATCTTAAATAAATACTTTGTGCAGGTGTGGTTTTACCACCGACGCTGCGAGGGGCCACTTCAATTCTACACCATTTTCTGAATCTGGAGGTTTAACAGACTTTTTCCGTTTCGAGTTCCCGGTTAGGAATCCGTCTGAAATTTTAAGGGGAACGTTTGGAGTCCTGCCGGAAGCCCCGCCCACTTATCTGTCCATCCAGACTTTTATTAGTCCCATCTCACCTCGCCTCGATTTCACTGCATGTACGGTGCGCTGATGTGGATTCCTCTCTTTATTTTCTCTTCCTCACCTCCCTCATCAATCTCTTCTCCTCTTATTATTCTTCCCTTTTACTTTCTATTTCTCTTCTCTTCATTTCATCTTCCTCTCTCCTCTCCTCGTACTGTAAAGCTGCTGAATGCACACATCACTAGTTCACATCATTTCAGACTGGAATGTCAGACTCTCGTATCTTCAGAAACCCACACACACACACACACACACACTCCGTGTTTCAAACGAACAACGAGAAGCAAAGGATAGAAAAGAAGTGTAGAAGGGTTGTTTTTAATTCCTTACCACCATCATTGCCATTGTAGACTTTTATATACTGTACACACCACCGAAAAGCAATTGTGTATAGGATTTAACTTATAAACACACACACACACACACACACACCTGATACAGTGCAGAATAGAGACGAGGACATCGTGGGGAAAAGTTCAATAAAACATTTGTGTCTAAAACACACTCGTCTGTCATCTGTTTTTGGTTTTTTTATCCACCAGCATCAGACAATTTATAATAATAAACCATAAAAATTAGTACAATCTGAGCCTTTTATAGTAAAGCCATGCACACACACACACACACACACGATACTGGAACACGTCAACATGTTACTGACCAGTTAGTAGACACGCCTCGTTCCTGATTGTAAACTGGTGATCTGATGTCTGAGGAGCCACACAGACCAGATGTTTTTGGAGGTGAATGAAAAAGAAAAATCACCTTTATATCAGCATGTGAGCTTCGACTTCTAAACATCAGAAACTAATCAACATTAAAATCTGAAATGTTTAAACAGAATTTTTCTGCTACTTGTTTACATCATCAGTCTGCTTCCTGAAAGCAGATAAAACTCCCACTTCCCACTCGGACTTCCCAGTTAAAAGATGGGTGATTTTATATCTATACTGAAACGAGCCATCATGTTTGTAGTTAGAGTTCATAATCAGATCAGGAACAAGGGATCTTAATTAGATCATAATCAACCTTAAAAAAAAAAAAAAGGCAATTAATTGATTAAATTATGTATTAACAAAATGATAAATTACAATTAACTGATTGCTTTATTAATTAATTCTCTTTACAGGAACAAGGGATCTTAATTAAATCATAATCAACCTTAAAAAAAAAAAAAAGGCAATTAATTGATTTAATTATGTATTAACAAAATGATAAATTACAATTAACTGATTGCTTTATTAATTAATTCTCTTTAATGATCTAATTAACAGACATTTCAGTTCATGTGACAAGTAAAAAATCAGCTCTTAATCACACTGAGTGAACAGATACGACTGACTGGCTGAGATCTTGTACAGTGGAAGGGAAGAAGAGTTTGTGGATTTTTATGATGATGAATTGATGTGTAATAAAGAAGTTACTCGTTAACTGATTAACCAGTTTAACTGTGTGTGTGCTTTAATTGTGAACTTCACTGTGGTTTTAACGTATCTCCCGTATCAGACACACGGCAGGACCCCGTCCCTCTAATCACCAGACGTGAATCAGCTGCTGAAAACGTACACAGAATATGGACAGCACACACACACACACACACACGTTTTTTGACATTGATGAATTTTTATTAAAGCCGTGATGCAGGAATGGATCTGAAGAATAATTTGTTATTAATCTTATAATAAAAAAAGTCCCTCACGTACAGTTTTTCCCCAAACTCTCTTTTTTTGTTTTATAAAAATAGGAATGTTGATTTTACTCCTGAACAGAGACATGGGTTTCTGATTAGTGCAGTAGCTGGTAGTGGTCTGAGGTTTAAGACTACAGAAGGAGTTTCAGCAGGTAGCGATGGGTTAATCAGGAGTTTCAGGGTGGGTGCAGTCTTCTGGGGTTTAAATCTGCGTTACGGGCCGTTTTTCACACCGAGCATCTTCTCCTGTAGGGGAAAATAATGAGTTTATTGCAGTAAAAACACACAGGCAGTGATCTGATCTTTGAAACAAACCCCAGCATCATACAGTCTGCTCAGATGTTCAGCTTTCTACACAGAGCTGAGACTCTCAGCACACCCCATGTGGAGACCTGCCCTTCACACCTGCATTGTTCCTACTGTACAGCAGGTTCCAGATAGAATTCCACAAGGATTTAGTAAACACTGCTCAAGAGCATAAAAAATATAAAAGTCACACCTTAATCATGCCTTCGAGCTTCACTGCGTCGGCAGCAAATTTCCGGATGCCATCAGAGAGCTTCTCTACTGCCATGCGGTCCTCGTTGTGCAGCCAGCGGAAGGTCTTCTCATCCATGTGGATCTTCTCCAGATCACAAGCCTTGGCTGCACACACACACACACGTTGCGATAAATGATTCCCCACTCAGACATTCTCTTAACCACCTCAGGAGAGCTCTTAATGCTGACCTTTCTCTGGAGTGAGAGTGGTGACCACAGTGCTGTGATCCTGGCTCAGCTCTCCCAGCAGCCCTGGAGAAATGGTGAGAAGATCGCATCCGGCCAACGCCTTGACCTCTCCAGTGTTCCTGAAGGACGCGCCCATCACCACGGTGCTGTAATCAAACTTCTTATAATAGTTGTAGATCTTCGTTACGCTGACAACACCTGCATGACAACAGAGCGAGAACATCTGGATTACAGGTGAAGCGTCAAGACGAGCTTTGAGCAGAGTGCTGAACTTCATCCTTCCATCATTCTCCTTATACTCTAAACCTTCACATCTATAAATGTTTTTAAACGAGCGGTTTGGAAAAAGAAACAAAAACAGTGATGAAATTTGTAAAAACAGTTCAATCTAATGTCAGATAAACTAAAACAGAAGAAACAACGAGGTCGAGAGTGGATTTTACTGATACTTCATAGATCGGATTGTACTCGTCATAGTGTAAACAACAGCATGTGGTGTCAGTGATTCACCACTAGAGGCCGCTCACAGTATCAGCTGGATTATTGATAATAGCCAGCGATCGACTATCGGTGCAGATTAATTGGTCGAACCTCTAGAAATGGGAGTGGTTCTGTGAAAGTTCATTTAAGACTCGTCACCTCAATTTCCGTTACGTTCTAATTACTACATTCATACAGTCCAATCCCCCACATACCGGGGTCCTCATGCGGCTCATAGCTTTTACGCTCTGTGTTTTCTTTGTACCAGTCCAGGATACGTCCTACAAAAGGTGAAATGAGGGTGACCTTGCCCTCGGCACAAGCCACCGCCTGGGCGAAGGAGAACAGCAGGGTCATGTTACAGTGGATGCCGTATTTCTCCTCCAGCTCCCTGAGAACAACGAGTATAAACAAAAGTTATCAAAATAAAAGTCACTCGCAATAATTTAAAGTAATTTCATATTTAATAATAAATAAAACCAACCGTCCAGCCTGGATGCCCTCCCACGTGGACGAGAGCTTGATGAGCACTCGGTCCTTGCTCACTCCAGCTTCCTCGTACAAAGCGATGAGCCGTCGTGCTCGAGCCACCATCTCATCTTTATCGAACGATAACCTGGAGGAGAAAAAGAATCTCCAGTCTCCGAGGTTTTACATTAACATGAGAGGGGAAACGTGTCAAAAGCCGGACAAAACGCGGTACCTAGCATCCACCTCTGTGGAGACTCGACCGGGAATCTTCTTCAGGATCTCCACGCCGAAGCTGACGAATAGCTTGTCCATCGTGTTGGTGATCTGCTCTTCTTCGGTCCTAGAAATATCATTGTTTTTGGAGGTTACATCAATATTACATTAAACAGTCATTAATTCATTTAAAAAGATTAAAACAAGAAATTAATGAACATTTGGGAAGTGGGAAATTAATATTTGAGAAATTAAAACTCGTACAGAACATTCAGTCCAGGTTCTCATTCTGACCGTCATAAATATTATTAAAAAGTGAAACTCACAGCACTGTTATTACTTATATATGAAAATGCAGAGGTTCTTCTCAAGCCATGAGAACGTGTGCAGGTGTGGAAGGTCTCTTACCCGCTGTTTGCGATGCCGTATTTAATAGCCTGGTCCAGGAGGTGCTGATAATTGGGCATCTTCGCTGCTGCCAGGATGAGGGATGGGTTGGTGGTTGCATCCTGAGGCTTGTATTCTTCAATGGCTGTGGATGTCAGAAGAAGAAATGCAATGAAAACTTTATTCCCCATCTTTATTCTGCCTTATGGAAAGCTGAGAAAAATTATAATTTAATTATGGTTTTGTGACTCAGACTTTAGAAAAGTAACAGATGACGTGCTGAACGTGTCGTATTGTTCTGGAGTCTCGGCACATCCATCTTCATGCACAAATCTCAGAAGGATCCCATCCTGGATCTGATAGTGACACCAACTACAGACTTGGGTTTAGATTTTATCGGGAATTTTTTAAGACTGGAAACTTTCCATGGGAATGAAGGGGAATAAACAGTAGGTTAGTCTAGAACAGGGAACTTAAAAAAGATCTTTCAGTATAATTTCGGTTCAAACAACCAGATCGAATGCAGTTTCAGTTAAAAATCACATGACACTTCCTGCAGGACGACTGAGGCCACGCCCCCTACAGGCACTGTGCTTTTCTTAAATCACATACACATGTCAAACATGGACCTGTTGTCCCTCTGCAGGACTTTGCACGTGCAGGTCTTCTAGGTTCACACTGCACATCTCCTGAATCTGTAAATACGTGCCCCGTTCAGACAGGGAGAGACGTGAGGCTGCGTGTTTAATCATTTACAGCCGGACTGTGCAAACGTTCTGTATCTGTTCCCTGATCAGGTTTCATGCAATTATTCAAAAGCGAGAACATTTGAAAGAGAAGTGAAGTGTTTGTCCAATCTTGCGCCATATTACTTCACACGCCGGTTGCTAAAGCACGCGCTGAAAGAGTCGATTTTCAGATGCAACGTTCGCACCTGGAACTCAAATCTAATCACGTTGGCTTATACTTCAAGACACTGATCGAGTTAATGACGGGTTTGAATGATAACCATCGTAACTGGAGCTCCGTCATGTTCTTTAGTGCTGAATGATTAAATAAAAGTTTACATTAAGGGAAATGCTAATTCATTTTGAAAACCTTTATAGTTTTACAAACACATTTTATCATCATCACTAATCTGCTGAAAGAAGAAGTTTAATATGTGTGCAATTTCCTAAATAACCAATCAAGTGGACTCATTACACCACTTATTATATCGCAACATGGCAACATCACATTTATCCCCAAATCTCGCAGCCCTAATTTACTTCAACTTTCATTTTTATTTATTTTATTTAGTTTATGCAACAAGAGAAATCAGATTTCCTGAACTCGTCAGCACAATAAGTATGATTATTAAATACGTGTAAAGCGACAATTCCAACCAATTCTGCATCACCTGCAGTCTGATGTTTCTTCAGTTCAGCACAAGTTCTTACAAAATTACTGCCTGGTGCAGAAAAAAGGAAGATGTGGTTTCATCTTAATCTGCAATAAACTTGTACAGAGGCATGAAAAAGATGCTAAAATATGACAAACATTTTTGCCAGCCACGTGTGTGTGTGTGTGTGTGTGTGCGTTTCTTCCCCAAACTGTAACTACAAAGTTGGAGGCACACAATTGTATAGGATGAAGATCTGCTTTTCATGGGTTGGAGTGGAAGATCTCCAGCTATAGAGCTCTGACCATGGTGAACATAAACACTGACTGCACCCCAGACCTCCTGACCTTCTCCAGTACTGGACTTCACTTTAAATAATATGAAATAATTGTATGATGTGTGTTTTTTTATATAAATGTATTGTTTATTTATAAATATAATTCTGGTCTCAGGGTTTTGTGTTCCAGACGGAGTGTGAGACAGGACATCGATACACAGACTAAAAGCCAAAAAGTGACCTGATACGCCAGGGTTTTGTCTCGTCATACTGACTTCGCAAGGTATGAGGAAATGTTTACTTCTTGCGCCAGAGACACAGAGCAAAGACCAGATTGCTTCAAACTTCCTTATTTAAGATAATTTAATGAAACATGGTGTGATCTGGACAGAGTTCTGCACAAAAAGCATTTTACACACACACACACACACACACACACACACACACACACACACACACACACAGAGCTCAGATTTGTACAGGCTGGTATTGAGAAAGTCTTTTAAAGCTCAGTGAAGACTGATGTGATAACACACTGACCATTTAACCATTTACTGATAACCAGTGTTTACACTGCGGGTCACACCTGCAGCCTCGAACCAGAACCCGAATGAGGGACAGGGAATAGATGATGAATAGATGATGAATAGATGATGGGTCTCAGAGACTCAGAAACTCCTTTAACATCTTTTGTATTAAAGTAAACATCGTGCTGTATTTATACAGATCAGTTTGTGATGTTATATTGAATTAAACATTAATAAAATACTAAACAGAACGCGACGTTTTATTGCTGAACACAAATCAGTAGAATCCTGCAGACCGGCGACGGCTGATGACGTCACAGCTAGTCTCAGAGCGAACAGAAAACTTCACGGTGCAGAAATTAAAACGAACTTAAATAAAAAAATAACTTAGAATTAATCACACGGCTATATCACGTCAATGACGTCATTTATCAACGGTCAATACAAGCGATATTACCCTGCATGAGCAATAACGCTAGCTTGCTAACAGGCTAACCCGAGCCGGAAAGTGCTAACGGCTAAGTGTTTTACCGTTAAAGTCTCCCGTATCGGCGACCACCACGGTGTACTTCTTCAGCTGCACCAGCGCAGACTCCATCTTCCGCCGCTTGTCAGGAGACTGAGACATGATGCTGAGGGGGGCCTTTTATACCGATACCGAGGCGCGCGCAGGAGAACCTCAGATCCGAGCACGAGGACACGGTCACATGGGGGCGGGGTTTCCGCGCGGTTACTGATAGAAATGGGCGGGGCTATCGCCCCAACCCACTGTTCTGTCCGTGTGAGTGGCATTTCTGATAGCCAATGACAAACCAGAGAAGCGTCACGCTACTGATCATCTAAACCAATGAAATAAAAAAGGGAGGGACCTCCTGTCAGTGTTTCCGTTCTTTAGAGTTCAATAAACTTCATTCATTCATCAATTATTCACCCTTTTTCTTCTTTCTTCTCCTCCACCAACGGTTAATCAAAAACATCTTTATTTCTCATTTACTTCACTTTAAACCTTTAATTTTAGTTACCATAAGATTTTAAAACTTTAACTTCTTTATATAAATACATTTTTTTAAACCAAAATATCAAACCATTAAAACCAAATCTCACCAAAATGAACAGAATCACGCGGGTATTCAAAAGTAAATCATGTAGATAAATGTAAATAATCAATTTAAAATTAATAGATTGTGAATCGTCTATAAGTTAAATGTAGTGCTGTTATTTACGTCTGTACTTTTGATAGTCACCAAAAGCTGGAACCCAATTAATAAACCTGATTCTGAAGCAAACTGTCCATAAATGTAAAAATACGAAATGTATTTAATATTATCAGAGGAAAAAAATACATGTGTTATTAGGAAAATAGTCTATAGTCTAATCTAATCTAATCTAAATCTAAATGTGCATTAAATATACTTTGCAACGAGTATTTTGCCTTCTTTAAACCACATAAAAATGTATTATTATTATTATTATTATTATTATTATTATTATTATTATTATTATTATTATTATTATTGGAATGTGATTGGAAGGATTTCTGGATTTTCTCTACTTCTCGACTAGAGGTCGCTGTTTCACCTCTGTGATGACTGTCAAGTTCAGAACTGGGCCTGTTTATCCTCCTGAAAAGCTGCAAGTTTTCATAGAGCTTGAAGAGCAGAAGAAGGAGGAGAAAGAAAACAGAGAGAGAGAGAGAGTAAGAAAGAGAGAGAGATTTCATAAGGTTTTAAAAGCTATTGGACACAGGACAGGATTTTCTCTACAGGACAGTGAAGGTAAGGTGATTTGTTTATTATAAAGGGATTTAAATTATAGTGAAGACTATAAGATATGTATGTGTGTGTGTGTGTGTGTGTGTGTGTGTGTGTGTGTGTGTGTGTGTGTGTGTGTGTATGTGTGTGTGTGTGTGTGTGTGTGTGTGTGTGTGTGTGTGTGTGTGTTTGAGACCTCAGACTCATATTAAAAATAATTTCAGTGTATAATTATCAGCGTATTATTCAGTATTTTATATTCAGCACACGTCACACACATTACCGTGGGTTTATCTTAAAGCTGAGCCTGACAGCATGATCTGACATCTTCATCTCCTCTAATCCCTCTTCTAAACACTCCAATCCACACCGTACACCATTAATCTCCAACATCAATGCCAAAACTACTGCAAACACCATAAAAAAAACAACAACTTATTTTGCATTCTATCAACAAAACCTGGGACGGTTTTCGCCTGGACTATAACGAGGATTCGCTTCTTTAATTGGATTATACACCTTTCAGTAGAAACATTAAAGCCTGAGTCTCGTATGTAAATCTCTTTTTATTAACGAGTTGGAAAGTTTGCGTCGCTTTTGACGCGTCCCTCATTAAAGTGTGTCATGAGTTTAGGTTCAAACAGAGAGAATTAATATCAGGAAGACCTGCTTACACACACACAGACACACACACACACACACACACACACACACACACACACACACACACACACACACACACACACAGAGCTGAGGAATCATACAAATTTCAGTAAAGTGAAAAAATATCAACATTCCAAAAATTCCCACTGAAAGTCCCTCCCAGAGATACCACACACAAACACACACTCTGTGTGTGTGTGTGTGTGTGTGTGTGTGTGCGCAGTGTAAAACCACTACGCAAGGTTATATTTATATTTGGGGTGTCTAGTGAAATCTCAGGCCGCAGAACTTTTCTCTACACTTCTCATAAACATGTGGGCTGTGTGTCTAACATTCCACTGTGAAATCTAATGGCAAAGAACTTTTTCTTAGCTGGAAATCTGGTGAACTTTTTGGTTCTTTGGAGTGCTGTGGAAACAAGAAACATCACTGAGATTGTAATGTGGATGTGAACCGAACTCGATTTCTGTTCTTCTGTTGGAGTGGGTGGTGGGAGCTCAGGGGTAAAGCCTGTGGGCTACTGAAGGAAGGTTATTGCCTCAAGGCCCAGTAACGCCAAGCTGCTGCTCTTAAGCAAGGCTCTTATTCCTTTGTGTTCGGGGGGGTGGTATCATGGCTGACCCTTAACATCGATGGGATTTATGAAGAAAGAATTTCACTGTGATTCAAAGTATAAAAAAGCGAGTGAGTTTTTTTTCTAGGACACGTAGTGTGACCTTCAACTACCCTGTTCCTGCTTGTGCCGCAGGGAGTTGAGCATTTAATAAAATGTTCAGCTCGAATGTAAACAGTCTGATGTCCAGTGTGTATTTGATTCTAATTGTATGATTTTGGACAACACTTGGTGATGGATCTCATCCGCATGAATCTTCTGTGTGTTCTGAGATGTTTTTCTGCTCACTACAGTTATATGGAATACTCAATATATTATAACTATACTACACTATATAATATCTCAACAAACTCATTCAGTGTTTTTTGCACCATTCTGTAAAACTCATACAAATTGTACAAAATACAGAGATTCCCCGTGTTTAAGTTCCAAAACCACCCACGATAAACAAAAACCCCAAGAAATGGACAGCACCATAAAAATGCTATTTTATATATACAGTACTGTATTAACATTTTACTTCTTTTTATAATGAATAATTATATTTTTATGAATACATTTTATTATTTCAACATAAAACACTATAAAAACAATTCCCTATAAGTGTTTTGGTCTATGTAAATTTTTTTACTTAAAAACAACAGTGCCAGAGATATAAAAAAATAAAAAATTATGTTTTGCATTTCTTCACCAAACTGTACTGAAATGTAACCGAACCGAACTGTGATTTAAAAACCCGAGGTACGTACCAAACTGTGAATTTTGTGTACCGTTACACCTCTCGTATATATATATATATATATATAGGAATATACATTTTTTTCTTTATTCTGGACGTTAACTAAATCTCTTGGCCCGTGTTTTTTGCTGCCACATGGTCATTTGATTAGATACCCAAGTATGCAGGAGTACAGGGGTTCCTAATTAAATGGCCAGTGAGTGTATCTGTAAACAATGATTAAATTCTTTCCTGTAAAATCTGCTTTCTTCTGGAAACCGATTTCAGTCTTCACTCTTTTCTTCTGCAGTGGTTTTTGTCCCACCCTTCTGAGGGAACAAAACAATAAGAAACACTTTATTTAGAAACGCTGCATTCCAGGGCGTATGTGTGTGTGTGTGTGTGTGTGTGTGTGTGTGTGTGTGTGTGTGTGTGTGTGTGTGTTTTATGAGGTCTGTTATGTATTTTTATTCACTCTGTCATTTCGAGGTTGCGAGTGATGGTGGTTTGCTCATGTACTGTAAACGTGTTCACATTATTCATCACCTCACTACTGATATCATCATCCTCATCTTCATCAATAAAACTGATCATCATTATAACGTATATTTTTAATGTAGAATTTAGTCCCTGTAAGTTTATCTCTAATGAGCGAACAGTGATGACTGTGGTGAGGGAAAACTCACTGAGATGGCAGGAAGAAGAGCCCTGAAGATGAACCAGACTCAAAGGGAACCCATTCATTACAGTTCCTTCATTGCTGAAGTTATTAACTGTTTAGTGATGAGATTTTAAATATCCCCAGCGTTTATTATTTGTTGGAACATAAACTTTTCCTATCTCTTTCTTTCTTCTTTTTTATTTCTATAAGTAAACAGGGTTCTGTAGAATAAAGTAAAATCTCTAAAATAATACAGAATAAAATAATTCCAGTTTTGTATTGATGGAGTTCTGTGATCTATTTGAACTGTAGACTATAAGTGTGTGTGTGTGTATGTATGTGTATATATATATATATGTGTAGGTGTGTGTGTGTATGTGTGTGTGTGTGTGTGTATATGTGTGTGTATATATATATGTGTGTGTGTGTGTGTGTGTGTGTGTGTGTGTATATGTGTGTGTGTGTGTGTGTGTGTGTGTATGTGTATATATGTGTGTGTGTGTGTGTGTGTGTGT
>MU551585.1:679922-684922 GCA_024362625.1 Silurus asotus
TTATATGCATGTGTATGTATGTGTGTGTGTGTGTGTGTGTGTGTGTGTATGTATGTGTGTGTGTGTGTGTGTGTGTGTATTTCTATAGTTTTAATACTGGAAGCTTTTCTTTGGCCTCCGTCACTGTTTGTTGCAGCAGTTTACTGTGTTTAAAGTCACTGAATGTTGGTAAACTGTGTTGTGTGTTGTGTGTTTGTGTGTTTGTGTTATTTAGTGTGTACTCCAGGAAGTTGGTGTGTGTAAGTGATGCATTTACATTTATGTTTATTGGCTTTGGCAGATTTTTATAACTGAGCAGTTGAGAGTTAAGGGTCTTACTCAAGGGCCCCTTCAGTGGATGCTTGGTAGTGCTGGGATTCAAACTGAAGACCTTCTGATAAAAAGTCTAAAGTCTAGAGTTTCCGCTTTCTACAGCATCGCTTACAGCAGCTTCCTGTTCTCTTTTTGTGAAAGCTCTCAAAAATCCTTTTTCTTTTCTGTTTTGGTTTTGGTTTGTTCTCCTACTGATTCATAAAATATTTTTAAGAATGAAAAGGAGATTACAGGTAAAAAAATGTCCCGTCTGTAATCCCGATGCAGCAGCAGCAGGTGCAGTGCGACATGCAGGTCATTACCTTAATTACAGCTTTTAGTAATGACATAATTACACAAAGTGCGATAACGAAAAAGAATTAGCAGTGCATGATGTATTTCTGGACATATCATCCACAAGATAGTGTAACATTCAAGTAATGACCTGCCTGCCTGCTACCTACTCTGGTACCTGGTACTATTAATACTTTTGTTAATACTGTTAATAATACTACTGATACTTTACTACTATCAATACTATTGTACATTCAATTGTACTTCAGGGGAAATCCTTTCTAAAGCTGTAAATACCCTCTGCCTGCAGGTGGTTGTGATGTCTTTAATTCAATTTCTCATGCCATTCTGAAGAACTCTGTCAGGATCTAGAAGGTTCTCGCAGGGTCTCTAGCCTTTTGTTTTTCCTTTCCTTGTGTTTTCTTTTTTTCTCCACCAGATGTCACTATTTTCCCCTCTGTCCCCAATTAGAGTTTATTGTTCCCACCTGTGTCCTGTGTCAGTTTTATATTTCTCTTGTTTATTGAGTTCATGTGGTCCGTTTCCTGGGTTTGGGTTTTTTCCATCCTTGACCTTCCTGCCTTTTCTTGAGTTGCTGAGTGTAAGTCATTGTTTTTCAGTTTGGCTTTGCTTTAAATGTTAAGTATTTTTTTGTAAATTCCTGATAGACTTTATTTAGGTATTTTTCCAGACTTTTTGAGCAGTTTTTGTTTCTCCCAGTTTAAATTATCGACTGATTTTTGCTCTTACTTTTGTTGGATTTTTGGGATCAGAGTTTTAGGCATTTATTTCTCTTGATATTTTTGGTTTTGTACTTTTTAGACTTAAAAAACAAAACAAAAACAACAACAATGGAATTTGTTTCTGCATTTGGGTTCTCTCTCTCTCTCTCTCTCACACACACACACACACACCCCTGTGGTGGACTGCTAAAGCTCTGGCCTCTCATGCTGGTGACCCCAGTTTGAGACCTGACGCTTAAAGAGCTGTTTTCTGTTGCACCACACAGAAGCCAAGTAGCCCTTCTCTTGGTAGGTGGTACCCCAGCGGGTAAGGAAATGAACTCTAGACTGGGAGGTCACAATTTCAAATCCCAGCATAATTAAGCTGCAACCGGAGGGCCCTTGAGCTGTTCCCTCACACTCACCTGCTGGATTGTAAGCCGCTCTGTATAAGGGCAGTTGCTAAAAGCCATGAATGAATGTAAATGTCCCATAAATTAGAAAAATACAGGTTCTTAAGCACCCTGGTCAAGCTCAATCCTATCATCCTGCCCAACACCACCACCCCCCACCTCCTCAGACCCCCCTCATAGTTACCCCTATCTGCACATGCCTGTGTTTATTATGAACTGAAGCTGTGAGGCCGTCAGAGCTGTAATTATCATTAATTGCTCCCTCAGTGGGATTTTGGTGATTATTATTATTTTTTCTACATCACAGCACATTCGGGTGTTTTGACACCGTACCCCAGCATGCTGACAGCTTTAATGGCTGATACAGGAAGCAGCGATTGACGTGTCAACTCGTTCTCTCAGAACATGTGGCATCTTTATTTCAGCGCTCTGCTGTTTCTGCAGCTTTATCGTAAAAATGCTTCTGTCCTCAAGTGTTTACACCAAAACTCTGACCGTATGAGATATAAAACACCGGTAATCTGATCACGCTGGTTACAGCAGTACACACCGGGACACTTTGAAGTTAAATTCTCAAATCTGATTGGTCAGAAACGATGTTTTTTTGTTCTGGCGTTGACATGAACAATAGTTTAATATTAATAGTCCCTGTTTTAATACGAGGTTTTAGCAGGTTTAAGACTATTAAGAATTAAATTTAAAACCTATATAATGACATCAGAAACACAGAAATACGTTGTTAGCGACTGACCGTAACCGAGCCAGGTGTCAAACTGAAGTATCTCTAAACTTAAACTTCCCTGAAAACTAAAATCTGTGATCAAATCCGAGAGATTTCGCTTCAATAACAGAAAGCTGATTGGTCGTTTGCATGTTGGTCTCATTTGTACTGTTAATACAGAAAATGTTATTTGGCCTGGCAGAAGAAAGAAACTACAACACACTAGAAACATGAGCGTTAGAGGCAGTGTTACAGGGACATCGAAAAATTAAGACCAAAAACAGTGAATTTTAGACTTTTTAAGGCCTGAAATGTATATTTATATTTTATACTTGTTACAGGATGAAGTGGAGATCATTATAATGGAGTCTCAGCTCGCTGTGGATTCTCACCTTCTACCACGGTCCCTGAGCATTAATGAGTTTAAGCTGTTATTGATGTTTGCAGAGTAAAACTGACTAAAAGGATCAAAATAACACTTGATTTTCATTGCACAGTTTATATACGACTCGTTACAGCTACAGTTCTTTATTTATTTACTTTTTAATCGATTAAAAAAAAGAAACACTCTGCATTTTAATCAGATGTACATCAGACATCATACAGCTAAATACACGTATACACATTCTCAATGCTTTATGATTCACGGTTTAAATTTACACCTTTCAGCCAATCAAAATCGAGTATTTAGACTGTCTATGGTAAATTTGGTGCTCAGTTTTTCCCCATGTTCTCGAGGAGTTTTGTTTATTCCCAGTTTTATTATAAACTGATTTAGCGTTTTGTTGGATTTTTGCGACCTGATTTTTGGCCATTCAGCGATTTAATTTTTCAGTTATATTGGATTTTTGTTATTAGAATAAAATTTATTATATATATTTCTATTTTCAGTTTTGTACTTTTTATACGTTTTATTCATTTATACACGCATTTATATTAAAATTTAATTCTTCTTCTGATCTTTTCAGAAAAGGGAAACGTTTGTAGAAATGCGGCAAATGTAGAATTTAATACACAATTTATATACAATAAATAATACGTATTTTACATACGTTCAATTGTATTTATTCCATATTCCATAAGAGGGTGCCAATAATTTTGTATCACCTGTATATCCCTGGCTTTTTTTTGTTTTTTGTTGCAAGCTTGCAGTTCTTTGTCTCCTCAGCAGAAGAACATACAGCTCTCAGGTTTTCTCATAGTAGAACAAGAGACCAGAACAAGGTTTCATCTTCCTTTTATTTTATTTTCCGTCTAAATACATTTCTGAGGTCAAAGAGCCAGAAGATCTGGTTTTCTGTGTTTCTTCTGCTCCGTTTTCCCAAAATAACTTCTCTCTTTTTCTGAATTCTTGAGGTTCTTCTTCTCAGCATATTCACTTTTCAGTGTTCTTTTCCTGTGTATGTGTGTTTTCTTTCCCCGTGTCCTGGCGATCTGCGAGTGGTTAATTAGTGCTTCACAGCTGTGTTTGGCGTTCTCTGTGGATTCCTCTGCAGCTCCTCACTCTAATGAAGTTGACATTCATTATTTTCTATCCATGTTTCAGTCTTTGAAATGTATGGAGTTCAGGACCAGATTTAATCTGAGGAACTGATTAATGCTTCTGTAAGTCCACTTTCTCCTGGTTAAATCTCCAGCGTTAGAGCAGCGATTGACCTACACACGGGGGAGAAAAGGTTTTTTTGAGGGTTCTTTATAATAATACTGCTAATGTATTAATAATGAATGTGTAGGATGATGATCCAGGTGAAGAGGTGAGGTGTTACAGGATATTAGTGCACCATGTGGATATGAAGAACAACCCAAGGTCAAATGGAGAGTAAGGTCTCACACCTTATCACCTGATACCATGGTAACTTTCCAGCATTGAGAAGTTCATGCTGTTATTGATGTTTACAGTTTAAAACTAACTGAATAAAAATATATATATCATTTTATTAAATATACGATTCGTTACATCTGCAGTTCTGCTGCTCCGAATCACACAAACTTCTAAAACTAATAATGAAGATGTTGGAGTAAATCCTGTTTTTTTTTTCTTTTCTTATTTCAATGTTTTCTTCTCCTTAAATTCATTTTGTGGCTCGACAATATAAATTCCACGACACGCAAAACTCCTCCATGTAGAATGCTGAATCACCTGGCCATTGTTCCAAACTCACACCTGAACTTCCAGCCAATCACAAGCCAGCGTTCACACTGACCAATCAGAACAGATTCAGGTCAGAACAGCACCAGCTGTGCAGCTACACAGGTGCTCCCTGTGACTGTGTGTGCAGCCTTGTGCTGCCATCTGTTGGCGTGTTACAAAACTGGTCTCTAAAATTGTATATGTTTTCTATCATTATATTATTGTATCATATTGCAGTGTATAAATGTGTCTTTATCAGTAACACTTTATTTGTGTTACTGAACAACGCAAACATACCATAAATATTTTACAGCTTCCTACAGAAACCCTTCAGAGACGTACGAGGCTCAGACTTGCTCCAATCTGTCTAGAAATGAGGACTGAACTAATAGAGAGCCTGAAGTGTAGAGAGAGGATGAGAGGAGGAG
>MU551585.1:687422-717382 GCA_024362625.1 Silurus asotus
CTCAGTCTAATCTGAGCACGACACACTCACATCCCACCAACATGTCTGTGAGAAATCATACGTGGAAATGAACATATTTATGATCTCATTTTCAGTGTTTACTTCTCTGAGCAGAAATCTGTCTGATCTCATTCATGTGTCTGAAGTTTCTCTTTCATGTGAGAAATGAAAGACTTTTTCCGATCGCTTGTTGAATTCCTGCATCATTCGGCACCTTATTATTACTTTGTTTTGAGATCCGCGATTGGGAAAGATTTGTGTTTCCCACCCAGTCGCTACAGAACCCTGTGAGTGTTTGTGCGAGAGGAATGTGAAGGTGGTGTTATTGCAGTGCTGATGAGAGACGGATTATATCCCTGAATCCCTCAGTTCTGCTCTCTGGGCACATCGTCTCTCCTTAAATCTCATCTAATACGGTTAGATGCAATAGAAAAGGGATTTCGATGGCAATTAACCAGAACAGCAAACCATCACAGACAAACACACAGTCCAAATCTCTGGAGTGTGAACACAATGCTGTACACACACACACACACACACACACACCTCCAAAACCAACACCATGTGAGGTCTTATATCTCATTTTCTGACGAATGATGGATAATGGACGTTTCCATGGTGTCTCATTTGCTCAGATGTTGTTAAAATAGACAGAGAAAGTTATGATAATAGAGGATTAAGCTGATATCTGAGCAGAAGCCCATTAGAGGACCACAGGCTTCACGTGTGAATGGGTTCATTTAATTGTTATTCTTCTAGTAAAAAAAATGCATTAATGTGAACGAGCAGAAATTGTGTTCTGAACCAATCCGAATACAGATGCAGCAGGAGTGTGTTTATGGGCTTTTTAATTTGAAAGCTTGACTGGACTGAAGCTCAGGGGAAGAACAACAATTTTGCATCAACATACAGAATTAAATTGGATTAAAGAACTTTGGGAGGTGATAAAACAAATAACAATCACATGTGCAGCAGTAAAAAAAAACACCAACTACGACCTGATAACAGCCAAACATGACACTATATATATATATAAATACTGTGTACATACAAGGTATCAGATGTTTTGGAGACTCGCTCAAGAAAGTTCTTCATTTCCACACTATCACCTTTCACTATCCCACTACTTCACTCCTGGTGTTCTTCTGGAACGTGTTCTGGAAATCTTCTTTTTGAAGCCTGTCGAGCATCTTCTGCCATTTGTGCCGGATCTCTGCCATGGTGTCAAAACAGCAACCTTTAAGCTGGATCTTCATCTTCAGGAAAAAGGGTAAAGTCCACCAGAACCAAATCTGGTAAATAGTGTGGGTGTGGAAGTGAGATCATGTGGATTGTTCTCCGGCAATCATCATGCACAAGTTGCTGAATGGTTTCGCCATTTTCAGGGGTTGAGCTCCTTGAAGGTCTTTCTGATCTCTTGTGGTCTTCCAGTGATGTTCTTCTGCTTTTGAAGCCCGTGTGGCGTTCGGAACACCTCGAACGACTCGTTACAGCGGCGCCGTATGTCAAACGTACGTCACGTCAAACGTCTCCGTGGCAGATTTGTGCACGTTTGCTCTTTGTTCTTACTTGCTGTCCGTGATGAAATCGCAGACGTGGGAACACACGCAGTCAGAACAGCACCAGTTACACCATTAATCTCCAAACTCTTTGGTACCATCATCCATCCATCCATCCATCCATCCATCCATCTATCTATCTATCTATCTATCTATCTATCTATCTATCTATCTATCTCGCTCTCACTCTATCTATCTATCTATCTATCTATCTATCTATCTATATATCTGTCTATCTATCTCGCTCTCACTCTATCTATCTATCTATCTATCTATCTATCTATCTATATATCTGTCTGTCTGTCTGTCTGTCTGTCTGTCTGTATATCTATCTATATATATGAGAGAGAGACAGAGAGAGGAACGTGACTTTTTTTTAAATCTCATAAAAGGATTTCTCTGAAATATGATTTATATTAATGCTCTTTATTAAACAATAACAATAATAAAATGTACTTATTAAAGACGAGCTGTTATTTTCCCCCAGAAAGATCTTCAAAGTCTTTTTCAGGATTATAAAGTTACGATACGAAAAGGAGCTGTTTTTTTTGTTGTTGTTTTTATCCTCAGTCTCAGACGGATACGATTGCAGGACTTTACAGCTGTTACTAAGAAAAAAATCTTCCAACAGCAGTTGAGATCAAAAAACACAAAAAGGAAGAAAACCAGAGAGTCAGTGTGAGCGTAAACTTCACCAGGGAACGAAAGGACACACGAGAGTTATAAATATACAAACTAATGAAGGTGTTTCTCATCAGCCTCAATAAAATAAAACCCCATTTCTCCCATATTTCCATCCAAACTGTGCTGAATTACATAAAAGAAATGAATCTAATTTTATCGATGGAGCCATGAGACACTCACACTGACTTTCTGTTATTAAAAGAAAAAAAGATCTGCTCAGGAAACCATACCGACTTTATAATAAAAGTTTAGAGGAGATCATTTCACTCCCAGAAGCTCCACGTCCTGCTTCCTAATGGCGAGTCTGGAGAACCATCCTGATATTTTAGGAACATAAACACAAAGAAAAGAATACAAACCAATGATGATGATGACAGTAATTCTGTATCTACAGTTCACTCCAAACTTTGAGGAATCTACTGAAAACCTATTTCGGACACGTGACCTTGCTGTAACCTTGACAATATTTGGAACCATTCCAAAAATCGAATGTTATTTTTTTAATAGGTTTTGATAATTGCTCCAAACCTGGAGCATTCATTTGATTGTTAAAGACATTATTTATTTAAATAATCTGAATATTTTGATCCGTAAACACCTACTAATGTCATTCAGTCCCGTTTATTTAGCCATGAAAAGGACCTGAATAGCAGAAAAAACTTATTCCAGGTGTGTGAAGTTTGAAGACTGAGGATGTAAAATTGCTGCCAAAGGAGTTATTACTAATTCAGGGCGGGGCAACTGGCGGCTCGCAGTATCTTTAAATGCAGGACCATGTCAGTCTGATCGCAAAAAAACAATGAAAAGACTGCATTTATATTAGGATGTAATTTGTCCAACCAGGAGAGGGCGCTAGTTTGTGACGGTCACCCTAGTAAATATAGTGAGTAGGAATTGTGAGCTATTGAGACTGTTCACCAAAATGAGTGAAAAGAAAAGAAAAATTGACAGTGAAAAACGTGTCTTCCAGGCAGGATGATCTTTTTTACTGAGTTTAGGGAGGCACTTGACATTGATTCAATTGTGCAGCAGCAGAAGAAGATACGGGTTTCTCATTGAGATGATCTGGGAGTAGGAATGTTGTCTGAAATGATCTATAAACGCATGTATGTGGGGAAATTCATGCACTGAAATGTTCTTATATTTGGTATTTTATTACGATTGTAATTTCTCTTGTAAAGGGACAGTTCACCCGAAACATATATATAGTTCCAAATCCGATTGTTTGGAACAGAAGAAATGCAGGTTTAGAACAACAGAAGTGTGAGAACATTATCACATTCCCAATGAAAGCATTTTACAACCGAATTCTTGTACCATTAAACGCCGAATATGCATTTTTTTTTCAGTGCAAGTTTTGAATCTGATGTGAATCACATCCTTTATTAAATCGTATGAATATAAATACTGAATATAAATAGAATAAAAGGTTTGTTGTGTGACAGTTCAGTGCAGATGATCTGTAGATGATTTGTATTCCTGGTGTGAAATGATGAGATAATTCCCTTCTCTGTCATTATCCATCAGTTCCTGCTGTGGCTCCTCACCCAGGATCAGAAACCCACAGCGTTCTGCAAGAAAATCAAAAACACCCATCATCTTCATTATTATATTCATCATCATCATCATCATCATCACTTCACCTTTATCCTCATAATCACCTTCATTCTTATAATCATCATCTGCACCTTCATCAACATCATCCTCATAATCAACATAATCATTACCACATCATCAGTACCTTCAGCCTCCTCCTCCTCCTCATCATCATCACTATCACCTTTTCTTTCATCAGCATCATCCTCATAATCATCATCACCATCCTTCTCCTGATCATATTCAAGCATTTTTTTCTTCATCATCATCATCATGATTAGTGGTCGACTGATTTATCGGTTTTGTCGATAAATCGGCACAGATCGTTTTTTCTGGCTTCCAGTCTGCTGTGATTACAAGAGCGCCCTCTAGTGGCGAAACATTGACCACATTAAGCAGTGTGCTGTTGTTTTTTATATGCGAGGCTGCGCGCTGCACGAAGAGCGATATATTATATTAAATATTTATAATTTATAAATTATATGAATATATTTATTAAATGAAAGTATTTATATTTATTTCCTTTAGCACATTTCTGTGATTTAGTAGAGTTTTACATTCCTTAAATAAAGTTTATTTAACATCAACTGTTATGTTTGAAACAAACAAATGATGTGGTTATTTCAGAGTTGTGGTATCAGAGGAATAAAACAATCACACACACACACACACACACACACACACACACACACACACACACACACACACACACACTGTTTCCCCTGGACAGGATTTAAACACTCCTACTCACTGCTCCTATTTTTATCTATTTAAGTTTACTCTAGAGAGCGAGAGAGAGCGAGAAAGAGAGAGAGAGAGAGAGAGAGAGAGAGAGAGAGATAGAGAAAAAGACAAGTAATTATAGAGTCTAGGTTTTGATACAGAAGTATTTCTCTTTCATTCAAAAATATTTACTACAGTGTTTGGTATTGAAGAGCAGCAATATTTACCTCTCTCTCTCTCTCTCTCTCTCTCTCTCTCTCTCTCTCTCTCCCCCTCCCTCTTTCTCAAAATCAATGTCTCATCCTTTCCTCATTCTTCCTCGCCGTTCTCAACTGCCGAGACTCCTTCCCACTTTTCATCATGTCTCACCGTCTCCTACATGTTAACAGTATTTCCCTTAGATAAATCTTACCCATAATGCACCGGGAATCCAGGTGTACTAAAGACAACAGAATTACAGAACATTCCTGATAATTGTGGGCGGAGTCACAGGATCCGAGGCGTATCCCAGGAACACTGGTTGTTCCCAGGACGTTCCCTGGGACCCCACAACACATACACACAGTGAATATTTATCATTATTTATCATTTATATGATGCTATTAAAAGTTCACTCGAAGCTGAAATCATGAATTGCGGTACATTTTATAAATGATCGCACACTGTCACGTTTTCTGGGCTTTTACACGTCCTCTCTGTCCTATAAGCTCATCATCAGCCTGGTAATGAGCTGGATTAGGTGTGTTAAAGCAGAAAACACACACACACACACACACACACACACACACACACACACACACACACCATGGCCGCAAAGCGACATGCGTTAGACGTTTCATTTTCACCCGCGAGCAACACACTCTAATTATTATTCATTAAAAAAGCCGAAAGGCAGGACATTGTTTTATTTTAAAACATTGCAGAAGCACCGCTTCTGAAATAATGAACGTGGCCTTCACACTTCCTTGATTATGATTAACATAATGTTTGCTAACTTGTTAGCAAAGTGATCCATTGTTTAAAGGAAACAATATGATGTTCTGAACGATGGATTTACCGTGTGTTAGCCAGCCGCAATACGGCCTAATGATCGTAGCTTAATATTAACCTGGCTAATAATTATACTGTGCACCAGTATGCTAACGACTGCATTCGCCAATATCTGTACCTCATTAGCAAAATATTATACCCCACTAATTTAAAACACAATATATAACCTCTAATCAGAAACATTTTAATTGAACCTTGTTACTTGTTGTCGTTATTAGCTTGCTAGCGAATTTAGCAAACGTGTTTCAAGCAGTGTTTTTAAATTTAATGAATATTTTATTCCTCTCTTGTTCATTGAGTCTGTGAGCGAAACATTGAATTTATTAAATCAAATCCGGGATGTAATAGATAGCATTCACTAGTGTTCTGTGTGTGTGTGTGTGTGTGTGTGTGTGTGTGTGTGTGTGTGTGTGTGTGTGTGTTTTAATGACGACGATGATGTAAAATAATTTGGGACGTGTTGCTGCAAGTCAACGGTCTGAATAACTGAGTTTTTAGATTTGAAGCAACAGATTGCAATATATAGCAATTTAATTTCAGTATTAAGGATCAACTCTGTTGTGGCAGACGAGTGGGAAATCAGTGCTTAAAATGCACACACACACACACACACACACACACACACACACACACACACACACACAGATACATAGACATTTTTGTATTATGAACACGTTTGGAAACAGCTCAGTATCATGATCACAGTTCTTATGCACACTGTTCAAAACAAAATCAGAAAACATTACACACTCCTAATGGTTTTAATGGTTTTTAATGGTTTTATCTGGATAATAATGGTTCCTTAAGGTTGCCACTGTTTTATATTGTTTTATAGTGGTTCCTATTGGTTTATGATTTATACTGGTCGCTAATGGGTTATAATGTTTTATAGTGGTTCCAACTGAATTATAATGACATATTGGTTGGTAATGATTTATACTGGTTGCTAATTATTTATAATCATCCCTCATGAGGTCTAATGGATGTTGGTGGTTTATATTTATTTATAATGTATTTTGTGGTTCCTAATGTTTTATAATTAGGAGAGTGCTGGGTAAAGTGGTAAATGACTGTTATTGGCCTCTGATCAGGGTTTTTGTCTACTTAGTTGTTTTGCTCGACCTTTTGACACCATTGATTATAATCTCCTGTTTGCTGGACTGGAGAACGTTGTAGGAATAAAGGGAACAGCTCTCTCCTGGCTCAGGTCTTATTTGACTGATCGCTATCAGTTTGTTGATGTAAATGGTGAGTTCTTCACACTCTCTGATGTAAAGTTTGGTGTTCTGCAAGGATCTGTCTTAGGCCCACTGCTTTTCTCCTTATATCTGCTGCCTCTTGGTGAAATTATACATAAACATGGGATTGGCTTCCATTGCTATGCTGATGACACACAGCTGTATATTTCAGCAAAGCCAGATGAGAAAGATCAGCTTAACAATGATGAGAAGTGTGTAAAGGACATTAGACAGTGGATGCTTAATAACTTTCTTCTGCTCAACTCAGATAAGACGGAAGTATTTTTACTAGGACCACATGCAGCTAGAAGCAAACTTTCTGATTCTGTAGCATCTCTGGATGGTGTTTCTGTTTCAGTGTGTACAGCAGTCAAAGACCTCGGTGTGATTATTGACCAAGTCTTTCCTTTGAGTCTCACGTGAATAATATCACCAGGATCTCCTTCTTTCACCTTAGAAATATTGCTAAAATTTGAAATATGATGTCGTTACAGGATGCAGAAAAACTAGATTAGACTACTGTAACGCTTTACTGTCTGGGTGTTGGAGTTCGTGCAGAAATAAGCTTCAGTTAGTTCAGAATGCAGCAGCAAGAGTCCTCACCAGATCTAGGAAATACGACCACATCACCCCTGTTTTAATCATCTACACTGCTCCCAATTCCATCTCACACTGATTATAAAATACTACTACTGACGTATAAAGCACTTAACGCTCTCACGCTGCAGTATCTGAGTGAACTTCTGTACCAGGATGATCCTCCACACCTACTTAGATCAAAAGGTGCAGGCTATTTGTTGGTACCTCAAATAATTAAGACTCCAGCAGGGGGGCAGATGTTTCTCTTATAAACCCCACAGTTATGGAACAGCCTTCCAATCAGTGTTCGGGACTCAGACACAGTCTCAGTGTTCAAGTCGAGGCTGAACACATATTTATTTAGTGGAGTCTTTAGTCAGTAGGTGTTTGTGGGGTAAAGGAGTTGGTTCCTCATACTTTTTCATGTTTTCAGATGGGTTTAAATTGTTCATAATGTTTTTTAATGGTTTATAGTGGTTTATGAAGGAGACGTGGTAGTTTGGTGGTTAAGGTTACCGATCAGAAAGTTGCTGGTTTAAAGCCCTGCCTGGCTACTCAGAGATCTATGAATGAAGAATGATCTAATAAAGGGTTCTTAATCATTTAAAATGTCTCCTAATGGTTTACACTGGTTTTTACTGGTTTTGTAATGGTACTGGCTATTTACCATATCATTAAATCACCCTGTAATGGGCTTGGAGGTACTTTGATAAATTTTTTGATCCACATCATGTAATACAGAATCCTGATTATTTTTTTTTAATACATCATGGACTATTGGTTTAATGGCTGGAAGTTCAGGTGTGAGTTCAGAACATACTGGTAGTTTTGTGGTCAGTTGAATCTAAATGAAAGCGCTGCTTATAAACACCTGTAACCATAGTAACATCCAGTGTCAGTTCTATACAGAGTGAGACAGCGATTGTACACATTTCCAGCTTTGTATCTCTGCAGTGTGTGAGAGGCTGAAAAATTCACGTGTAAAGATAAAAAAAACACCTTTGGTACCTTTTGAGAGCTTTTGACATTTCCTTTCATTCGTCTTCTCGGAGCTAAATGTCATGAAATGAATGATTTCTTGTATAATTTGCAGTTTATCAGGTTTATAAGTAAAAATCTGGACAAACATCAGTCTTTATTCAAAACTGTAATGTATGTAGATTAAATTTTTTTTGTATAAAACTGTAAAGAAAATCCAAATTGCGGTTTAATGAAATGTCCTTGTGTAATTAATGATATTTTTCTAATTAAAATCTGATCTAAATCCGATCAACAATGGAAATGTATGTAGACAGAGGCACAAGCAGATGAGATGTAAGCGATAGGAGAAGTGATGCGGCTCGTCCTTTTTATATCCGCACAGGAAACAAAGGGGAGGGTGGTAGTGGCACACGATTGGACGAGCTGTGCAGGGAAGAGGCGTGGCTAAGGCTTGTGTTAAATTGGGACACACCCCTCCCATTGGTCTGGAAGGATGCAGAAAGGAGGCGTGGAAAGAAGAGAAAAAACGAAAGGATGCTGCGAGGAGGAGGAGGCAATTTGCAGAACAGGTCTCTGAGCTCTGAGTGGGTGTTAGAGAGAGAGAGAGAGAGAGAGAGAGAGAGAGAGAGAGAGAGAGAGGGAGGGAGAGAAAGAGGAGAGGAGGGAGCTCGAGGCAGTGAGATTGGACTGGAGCATCGGTGCTGCAGTGTTCTTTCTGCATGCTGGATAGAAAAACGATCCAGATTTTTAGTTTTTTCATGGAATGCATCAAGAAAAGAGATAAAATCCAGAGGATGTGTGAATAACTGAGACTGATTGTGCAGCTGGAAATATCTGGATCAGGACCAAGAGCGTGGAGGTTTTTTTTGCAGAGAAGGTCGAGAGGAAAGTGGAAGGAATAAGAAAGCAGAGGTGAAGCGCAGGTGGAGAGCGTGGAAGGATGGAGTAGGACGCAGAGTCACGTGGATCCAGGTCCACTTTCTCTACAGCTCTGGACATTGAAGTCAAGCAGAGGATTTTCTTTTTTTTTTATCCTTTCTGGAGGACTGCTTGGGAAGTTTAGGATGGGTTTTGATGAGTGAGACTGTCTCACCTGTCTGTCTTACCTTTCTGTCTCACCTGTCTCGCATCAAGCTATATTCAGCTCGTATCTGGAGCACTTCAGTGTGTGGGATTGAAGGGCAAGCTCACCTGAAGTTCAGGGATTTTTTTGGCGTGATTGTGAAGGTGAAGGTAGTGGTGAAGGTAAAGGAGAATTTCAAGGAGATACTGCAATCCAAAAAGACTGACTGTTTGAAATGCAGGTTGCAAAGCAGGTCAGAACCCACCTGAATTTTGAAGTTTGGGGCTGAAGGTGTAGCTGAACGTGAAGCTGGATTTACAGAGGAACTTTTAAAGAGCAAGTATATATTTCAGTGATTTTTAATATCCTTATCGCAACTGAGATCTCATGTCTCGTGCCTTTTGGAACGATGTAAACTTTGTGCCACACCCAGACACGCCTATTTATCCAGTCCCGCCTACTTACCTAGACACTCCCACTCACCGAGACACGCCCACACATACACCTTGACCTTCTTTTGTCCCCGAAATTACAACAAAACCCGTTCCTTGGTTTTTTTTGTGACAAAGTGGGGATTGTTTGGCCCTTGGGGGCCTCAGCGGCCTCCTCTAATCTGAAGATGCGTCGCTCGAGCACGGATGAAACCCCGTACCGCCGCAGTCCCTCTGTGGACAGTAAGACCAGGTCGCCCCCGTTCTGTTTTGGGGGCGAACGCGAGCGCCACGGTGCACCTTTCGGTTTCAGCTTCCGCACGGCCCCGGGGACGAAAACAGCCAAAGCGGGTTACGCCACGGCGCAGGGCAGGAAGTACGTGGTGTTTTACCTCGACCTCTCCTTCATTTTCCTTCTAGAGCTGCGGCGCTGCAGGATGGCTGAGGGCTGCATGAGAGCCCTGAGATACGCCATGGTGTTCTTCAACCTGCTCTTCTGGGTGAGTGCTGCCAACACCAACACCTCCAAGTGTGTGTGTGTGTGTGTGTTTGTGTGTGTGTGTGTGTGTGTGTGTGTGTGTGTGTGATAATCCAAAAGACGGCTCTAACAATGTAATGCTTTTTAAGCAATTTTTAACTTTTAGTTAATCTGAAAATATTTCTTTGTGGTTTCTGAGGTTAAGATTAAAGATTCAGGATTGTGTGTGTGTTTTTGTGTGTTTGTGTTTACATGTGTGTGTGTGTGTTTGTGTGTTTGTGTGTGTCAGGATTCTTTTTACACATATTTTCTTTTTTACACACCACTGAAGTCATTATTCTTTCAAATTAGTCTCTCTCTTTTTCTCTTTCTCCTGACTGTGTGATAATCCAAAAGACGGCTCTAACAATGTAATGCTTTTTTAACCAATTTTTAACTTTTAGTTAATCTGAAAATAATTCTTTGTGGTTTCTGAGGTTAAGATTAAAGATTCAGGATTGTGTGTGTGTTTTTGTGTGTTTGTGTTTACGTGTGTGTGTTTGTGTGTTTGTGTGTGTCAGGATTCTTTTTACACATATTTTCTTTTTTACACACCACTGAAGTCATTATTCTTTCAAATTAGTCTCTCTCTTTTTCTCTTTCTGCTGACTTTAAATGTAATGCTCCTGAATGAGAAGCTCGAGCGTGAAGTGTCGTCCAGCTGTGTGTTCTCACTGTGTGTTCTCACTGTGTGTTCTCACTGTGTGTTCCTGCTGTGTGTTCTCATTGTGTGTTTTCATTGTGTGTACTCACTGTGTGTTCTCGCTGTGCATGCTGGTAGCCTTTAGAGGGTTTAAGGCCTGTAGGATGTAGAGGTTGTGCATTACCATGACGATCCGCCAGTCCCAGTACCTCACAGCTGGGTCATGTGACCGTTTCAAATTTCTAATGTAATCGATTATATTATGATGTCACAAGTTTGGAGATATTGTAAGTAAAACACATGCATGTAAAAACACACACACACACACACACACACACACACACACACACACACACACACACACACACACACACACACACACTATATAATATCTGGCCTTTTGGAGAAAAGTTTTAAAGGGGGCTGGGCTTATATGACCAAAAAATATCTGATTGGATAACCAGCCTATACGAACAGGACGAGTCAGCAATTTGATTATAAATTACATTTTGTGTTGTACAGTAGATATCACGTGTCAGAGAAATATAATGTGAATGTTATATTTCTATTGGACCACCTCATTCTTTCTCTCTTTCTCTCTCTCTCTTGCTTTCTCTCTCTCTCTCTCTCTCTCTCTCTCTCTCTCTCTCTCTCTCTCTCTCTCTCTCTCTCTCTCTCTCTCTCTCTCTCTCTCTCTCTCTCTCTCTCTCTCTCCCCCTCTTTTTCTATATCTTTTTCATTGTTCTCTACCTTTCTGTCTACCTTTAGAAAAGTGACGTCCCTCCTGTTTTATATTTGGAACCTTTTTATTTCTTTTAAAAAGTCCAAAAATTGTTGGGTATCAAACGAAAATGCGAAAAAAAAAAAAGAAAATGAAAGAAAAATTCAATCCTGTCTTTGTTGCATTCCTTCATTCACCATAAAAATAAGGAAAATTATTATTTTTTCTATCTGGATTTTCTTGATGAAATTTAAGACAATAATGAATTTATTTGTCATTTTTTAATCACATTTTTTTTCTTTTTGCAAATAGTCAAAATCTCATCCATTATCGTTAAAAAACAGACAGAAAAATGAAATCATGAAAAATGTTTAAACATTATTTTTCTTTCTGCTCTCTTTCTCTCTATTGCTTTCTCTACATTTCTCTCTCTCTCTCTCTCTCTCTCTCTGTTTGTGCGTCCCTCTGGACCTCTCTGATATAGATGAGATTAGACTCTGAATCTCTTCCTCTCTCTCTGTCACACACACACACACACACAAACACACACACACACAGTCACACACTCATTCTCTCTGCACAGTGTGAGTCCACGCGAGTGTGTAGGCGGCTTGTTGCCATTTGCAGGATCTAAGTGTACATTAATAGACACCGGCGTCACACAACAGCTCACATCTGTTCGACGTTGTGTGTGTGTGTGCGTGTGTGCGTGCGTGTGTGTTTGTGTGTGTGTTTGCGTGTGTGTGTGCGTGTGTGTGTGTGTTTTCAACCCCAGCATCCAAGCTGTAGATTAGCTGTAACTCAATCTGAGGTCTGTGCTCGGACCCAGACGAGTGTTGGATTTCCTGCAGAAGTGTGTGAGAGTTTTGTAATCGAGTATCAGCTCATTGTTTAGAACCAGAATCACTTCCTCATTATTACATTCAGGCCGAATCACAAACACACACACACATTCACTACAGGTGTTCACTCCACAGGGCGCAATGTAACACCACACAAAATCCTCCACTGTGGATCGGAGATATAATGGAAATAATACATTTATATACAATATTATTTTATTTATTAAATCCTTACAGATTAAATTAAAATTAATTTTTTTCTTCAATTAGTCAAAATTGAAAAACAAGCAGGAGGATGTAATTTTTTTTTATTTATTATTAACATTTATTATTATTTTTTTTACAAAATCAGATCAGTATCTAACAAAACGTGAACAAAAACACATAACTGAATTGGACGTTTAGTGTCAAGGCTCAGAATCTGATTTCAGTCCAATCTGAAATCAGATTACTGTTTTTTTTTGTTTTGTTTTTTCTTATATATTATATATTTTTCCAGTATTGCTGCTCCAGGCTGATCTTGTAATTGGAACTTCTTGTCTATATTTCTTTCATCTATGCGCAGTAGATTTGTATTGTGTGTGTGTGTGTGTGTGTGTGTGTGTGTGTGTGTGTGTATTTGATAGAATTCTAGGCTTCTAATCTTAATATCCTCTTCTGTCTCACTGACATTTATAATTGTATTAGTCGTTCTCGCCCCCTGTGGTCCCGCAGTGACCCTCATGCTGTTTAAATCACGGCCTGTCAGGAGCACCATGGCCGATCCGGGGCTCCGAGGCTCCCGGGCCGATATGTTCCAGTTTCTCTGTGATTAGTGGGAGGAAAAGATCAAAACATGGACACGGCAGTGAGCTCTGAGGCTCTGTAGGCGTTTTCTATTACACACTATGGACATATTTTCACCTCCGAAAAGCCTCCATTAGTCAAATTACTGCTCTGATGAGAAGAAGCACTTCACTGGGCAGGGAGCTGCATCTACCATTTTGTCACACACACACACACACACACACACACACACACACACACACACACACACACACACACACACACACACACATGCATTACCCATCTGAGTACACATTATTTATTTATTTACGAAAAAAAGATTCTGAATGATACAACTAAATTTAGCTCACAGGAACCAATCACATTAATATCACATCAACTCTCAGAGGTGAAGCGATACGATACGATACGGTACGGTACGATACTATATGATATGATACTATACGATATGATATGATACGATGTGATACTACACGATACGTACAATACGATACGATACGGTATGATAAGATGCGATATGATACTATACGATACAATACGAAACGGTACGATACTATACGATACGATACTATACCATACAATATGATATGATACGATATGATACTATACCATACAATATGATATGATATGATGTGATACGATACGATACACTACAGCAGTATCAGGCCGTGTGTTTCACTCCTGTTCCTGCAGTAGTGTCCTAACTGAACAAATCCACCTCTTAACACCATCATTAAGACGTATATATGTGTAAAATGTATACGTTATATACATATATTTCATTATTAAAAATATATTTGAAAGATATTATTTTAAAGAATAATCATTTCTCAGTTTTTGTGTGTTTCTTATATTCTATCTTCACATGACTCCTCACACACACACACACACACACACACACACACACGAGCATCACTCAGGGCAAAAACCCTGCAGCTATTTTCGACATGTAACTCCTATATTTATTTCAAAGAGAAAATGATTTTATTTCACAGCAGTGTTTCAGCTGAACGTTTGGAGAAAGGAAGTGTCCGGATGCTGAGAGAGTAAAGCTGCTCTTCATGCTATAAGGGAGGAGGATTTTTTAATGAAAATAAAGTGGAACATCTGGACATTTATTGATTTGTTTGGTCAAAGTAAATCTTCAGACCGTTACATTACAGAGGAACATGCATGTGTGTCTCAAAAACTCTAAACCACTCAGGAACACTGCTCAAAAACAGGGAATGATCACAGTGTAACACCAAGTCCTTTCAGGGAGATCAGTCTGTTCAGTAAGGAAGCAGGAGTGATTGTGAATCAGCTTCACTTACTTTGGGGTAAATGAACTTGACAACAGGTGAACTGGAGAAGTATTAACAGGATAAACCCATGAAAGTGGTGACCATAGAGAACTACTCTCTCCACATCCCTCTTGTCTGATTAGTCTCTAGTTTTGTGTCACGTCTCGTGGCAGGAGGCAGAACCTACAACTCAATCAGTTTGATGATTTTGGATTTCATTGATCATTTGTCCATGATTTCTGCTCACCATTAATCTTCTCAAAGATCCATTGATTAGTGAACATTTTAAACCTCAAATCTTATAAACCAATATTTTATTCACAACAGAACATCGAAAACATATCAAATGTTTAAACTGAGGAAATTGGTCCAGTTTAAGGTCAAAACAAGGTCAGAACATTTGAGGTTAATTGACAGCAGGTCTGTAAGATGATGGCGTATAAATAGTGTATCTTAGAGAGGCAGAGTCTCAGAAGTGAAGATGGGCAGAACTTCACAAATCTGTGTGAACAACAATTTAAGGAAGACATTTTTATATAAACTGCATACTGCATCTATGAGAACAGATTGGCTGCGCAGTAGAAGAGTCTGGATGCTGAACTCGTCTGTCTGCCGTCTAGACCTTTCATCATTTAAATTTTGTTTGATGCGTCTTGAAATAAAAATGACAAAAAAAGACCCAGGACTGTTTGACTCCTGTAACCAGACCAGAATGGGTCAACATTCCTCTCCCAAAACTCCAGCAACTGGTTTCCTCAGTTTCCAGATGTTTGCATCATGTTTGACTGCCCCAGATGTGATTTTTCTATATATTTCAAAATGGTAATTTTTTTCAGTGTAAACATTTGATATGTTTTCTATTTTCTGTTTTGAATAAAATATTTATTCATGTTAATATTAGATTTATATATTGATGTTTATGAGATTTACAAATAGTTACATTCTGTTTTTATTTACATTCTGCACTGCGTCCCAACTGTTATGGATTTTATCCGCAATTCTTCTCCTCCTAATAACTAAATAAAATAAGATTATAATTCAGATATGTTTTTATTGTAGTGATGGAAATCCTTTGTTTTTTTGTGAGTTTTATGTTTCGAGATGTTTTTGAGATGTTAATGGCGAGGAGAGACGATGGTGAAATGTCTCAGTGCTCGCTGAAGTGAACTGATCTGACCTTCTCTCACTCCACACTCTGTACTTTACTCTCAGTTTTAACTCAGTGAAGATGTTTTTGAGGCAGTTTGTATTGTACTGCAGGTCAGATGTTGTATTTCATCCTGATATTATGATTTCGATTGAGATGGATTCGTACTCGTCGAAGTAAACGGCTCCGTGGTGACGGATGTGGGTGGGTTTTATTTGAGGGATTGAGTGTGATATCACGCTGCTTTGAGGATTCGATATGATCAGATACAACAGGGCTGGAGATGGAAATGGAAGCAGGATAAACGCAGCTTCAGTGCTTGAACAACAGGAAGTGTAGTTCTGTATGGATAGAAAGAAAAAGACCTCTTTTCTCCTGAGGCGTGCTTTGATGAGCGTAAATTGCAGCCTGAATGGATCTAGTGGAATTACAAAACCCTCCTCAGCTCCTGTTCTCCAAACACGCTCAAATGTTCCAACGGTTGTTAAGACGCCTAAAGAAAAACAGCCAGATTGCTCCACGCTCCACACTCCGAGTAATCAATCTTGTTAACATCGGACATGGCTTTCTTAACACCGCTGAGGAGACGGGGAGAAGGAAGAGGAGATGAGCGTGGAGGAGGAAGAAGAACATGGAGAAGTAGGAGGAGAAGGAGGAGGAGGAGAAGAAGTAGCAGGAAAAGGAGGTAGAGAAAATGGAGAAGAAGGAGGAGAAGGGAGAAAAGAAGGAGAAGGAGGAGGAGAAGGAGGAGAGAGAGGAGGGAAAGAAGGAGGAGAAGGAGGAGGAGAAGGATTAGAAGAAGGGCGAGGATCTAATTCTGCTGTAAATTTACAAAGGGGGATGAATGTAATTGACAGATGAGTAGAGGAGCAGGAAAGGAGACATGGTGCAGAACTATGCTCAGAAGTTATTTTTACTTTGGAGATAATGTAGGTCAGAGAACATCACGAGCTCCAGAAAAACTGAGCATCCAGAGACAACGCTGCCTTCTGCCTCCGACACTGACAGTGGAGAAAAACCTCACATTATAGTTCTATTGTTTTATACCAAAATGAAACCTGTGTGCGTGTGTGTGTGTGTGTGTGTGTGTGTGTGTGTGTGTGTTGACATGACGCTGTAATCGTTTACAGGAGGAGTGTGTGGGAGAGCAGGAAGACATGCTCCAGCTGAGTGAAGAGAATATATTCAAATCAACATCACCAGAAGATGTGACAGAAGGACGGTTTTTTCCTCTATTTCACTTCTCCCTGTCTTTCATTCTGTCCATCTCTCAGAAGGTTTCCTGCAGTGCAGTGTGGAGGAACTGGAGCAGAATCTCAACAGGAAATTTGTGACCCAATTTCTCAGCATTTCTTTTGCACTTTATTGTATTGCTAAAGAAATGAAACAAATTTCACCAAAATCTCCTTCTTTTAAAATACCACATGTTTATATTGGGACACCTGATTTCCTCAGCCAGATGTGGTTCTTCTTCAAACGATTGCACAAAGTTGGAGCTACACAATTGTTAAGGACGTCACTGGATGAACTTGGAGACCCAAACGTGTTCCAGCATGACAATGCTCCTTTTGCACAAAGCCATGAAGATCTGCTTTTTATGGGTTAAAAGATGTGGAAGATCAGGGCGTGTTACAAAACTGCTCTTGATATTTTTTTATACTGTCATACTCACAACTGCTAAAAAAGAAGTGAGAATGTATTTCCTGGATGTGAAATGTAGCTAGAAAAGGATAAGATCATCCTCACTGATTCATTTTAGAGGAAATAGAGGTGGTTTCATTGAGACACTCTGGAACTGTGTAAATCTTGTCAGGAACCCTTCGACTTTAAACGACAAGCCGCGAGTAATCGCACAGCGAGGCAGCCTGAGCTCAGCCCTATGAAGAGGAGGATTTCAATACTGAACATGCGAGATGGAGATGGAGATGGAGATGGAGATGGATATCCAGCAGGGCTGAAATACAGGAAAAGCTTTTGTGTGTGCTCAAGAGCAACATTTTTATATTTTGTGACAGATTGCACGGATTGAAAGTGTTAGCATTCCACCGCTACTCGATCCGAGCCTTCCATAAAGAACTTATTGCAGTCCTCTCATCTGTTCCTATCGCAGGTATAAATCTCACCAGGGTTTTCTTCAATCCGCCTTACACACAACATTTCATTTCCACTGACAATCACAAATCGTCAACCTGCTTTATTCCAGGCGTCACTCATGGAGTGTTCCTGCAAAAAAAACACTATATAAAGAAAAATCGATTCATAATAAGTATTTTATGTTAATGCTGGATTGTGATTGGCTGGAAGAAGTTCAGGTGTGAATATTGGATTGTGATTGGCTGGAAGAAGTTCAGGCGTGAATATTGGATTGTGATTGGCTGGAAGAAGTTCAGGTGTGAATAGTGGATTGTGATTGTAACATCCAGTTACTCCACAGCTTCATTATTAGTATTAGAAGTGTGTGTGATTCGGAGCAGCAGAACTGCAGATGTAACAAGTCGTATGTAAAATGTGTAAAGTAAATGAAGTTTTACTTTGCAAACATCAACAACAGCTTGAACTCCTCAATGCTGGAAAGTGACCATAGTATAAGGTGATAATCCATGACTAGGATTGAGACCTTACACCGTTTTAATCCTCTCCAGGATCTTCACCTCCACATCATGCACTAATGTCCTGTCATACCTCACAAATGCACCTGGATCATCTCCTATGTTCTGATAGTTGAAGATCCTCCAAGAAAGAGATTTGACCTGACACGCTTTCACACTTGATCCTGTACATCCTGGACAATCCAAAGTTGTGAAGCTGCATAATAAAACTAAAATGTAAACAAGAGTAGCCCGAGATCCGATCCCTGAGGGCCGCCTAGAGTAAAAGATGCAGCAGAGAAGATTTTTAAATGTCGTTGTTAATAAAATGTTCTCTATAGAGATGAATGTTTTATAGTAGTGAGAGTGATATCTGAGAGCTGTGGAAAAAGATGATATGAAATATAATTCTCAGATCATGGATTTGTAGACCACAGAGAATCTACAGACAGGAACAAAGGCTCTAATGACTCTTTAAGAACTTAAGGAAGTCCTGGTGTGTTCTTAAGCTCTCTTTTAGCACATTGGTGGAAAAAAAAGGTTGGGAATTGGACTGTAGTTAATTAGCTCAGTTGGTTTGGACTATTTTTCTCTCCAACAGCTGAGCTGACGGCTCTGATGGACAATATCAGATATAAGGTGGGAAATAGAGCAGCCAGTATCTACACACTTCAGGTTTTTGGGAAAGAAGTGGAAATAACTGGCTTACTGATGCGATTTTTTAAGTGGTTCAGTGATGGAGGTTTTGGAGTGATGGAGAATGATGGTGGATTTTATGTTGAAGATGATGAAGGAAAGAAAATAATCACAAGTCACAAAGTATATCAAAGTATATCAAAGTGCTTTATTTCAATTATACCACAGGAATTTGGCATCAACGAAACTCTTTAAAACATTTATAATAAACAGATTAAACGTGAAATCATCAAAAATATTATAATAATCTGTGTAATATCGAAAGTCAAATGATCTGCCAGTGCAGTTATATAATTACACTTAGGTGAGAGTTCATGAAATTAGAAAACATATCTAAAAATGTTGTAGGATAAGCCTCAAAACATTTATTCCAAGCAGTCGATTTAGTCTCGAGAAGACACGCCCATGTCATTCTGTAAACCATATTTCATTACAGTGGCCTCATCTCAAAGCTCTCAAAGGTGCCGTGTTGAAAGCAGGAAAAATGAGTGAGTGTAATGTCTAGACCACTGGGTCAGAGCGTCTCCAAAACATCTGGGATATATCCTGGTATCCAGAGGTTAGTTATGACCATAGTTGCTTCAGTGAAGGACCAGTGGTGACCTGTAATGGGTGCTCAATGCTTATGAGGAACAAAAGCTGCTCCGTCTGGTTTGATCCCACATAAGATCTTCTGTGCAGTAGGGCAAACTGCTGAAACTGGCTCTGATAAAAAGAAGTTAGAACACACTGAGGATCACAGCTTGCTGTGTATGGAGCTGCGTAGCTGAAGAGCAATCAGAGAACCCATGCTGACTCTGTACACACCCCAAGCTCCTACAATGGGCAATTGAGAATCAGAGCTGGATCACTGGAAGTGGAAGAAGGTGGTCTAGTCTGATGAATCAGGTTTTCTTTTACCTCATGTGGATACTTGGGTACATGGGCATGGTTAACTTGGAGAAGATGACACCAGAATGCATTATGGGAAGATGACAAGCTACAGGAGGTAATGTGATGCCCTGGGTGATGCACTGGGGAACCTTAGGTCCTGAAGTTCATGTAGATGTCACTTTACCTATCCCTAACCGTGAAGTCACACTGCTTACACCCCTGGTCTTCACCATATTTACATATGCTTGCCACATTATGGGATGTTTCTGGGCAAGTAATAATTATAAGGTCATGTGACTAACATCTGTTTGGCTTCATTATTTAATTAGTCCCAGAAGCAGGCACTTCCTAGAACATCTTTCCTGTAGAACAGAACTCAGTTTGTACCAACATGTACCGACATGTTGGTACAAACTGAGTTCTGTTCTACAGGAAAGATGTTAGAACAACTTCGGTTGTTCATTTCAGAGAAGGTAAAATACGTCTTAAATAAACGACTGATGTGACGGATTCTGAATAAAATCTCAGGGGCGGCGTGATAATAATTACATTACACACCTCCACACGGAAAGCCGATCCGCTCTGAATAGAGGTTTAGAAAGATTTTCCCGAGCTGACATTTCCATAAAATCTCTTCCATTGTCAGACTCATTTTCTCACTTTGTTATACAGAATGGCTGTGAGAAAGAGAGATGTGCTGAGGAAACATCCACATCACAACAACAACAAGGAGTAGGTGATGAAAATGTGCTTCAAGACGTCTGATCACAGAAACCGTACACGCAGGATGCCGTAGCTAGCTTTTATCAGCAGGATGCTGACGAGTCGGAAATACAGCACAGTATTAGGGAGCGAGAGAAAGAGATTTTGTTGCTCTGCACTCGTTTACAGAAGGAGAAGATAACGTGTGTCATCGAGCGCCATGTGGGAGCCGAGAATCAGGAACTGGAGACGTCTTACAGCTCAGACAGGACAAAATATTAAATGAACGTCACAGGAGAGAGAGGAACGTCCAACTTTGTGCCCTTTTTTGGTTTCTTCTTTGTCCTGTGTCTCTGACCTTTTCTCTTTTGCTGTCTCTGAGGATTTTTTCTGTAATGAAGACAAAACTGAAGCAGAAAATGTCGGAGTGTTTTGGGCTTAGCTGCAGATGTGACTGGGTTTAACAATATGGAGGAATTTATACATAAATCATTTGTGTGAATTCTATAATATGCGCTGTTTCAGTGATCGAGAGATTTAGGGTTGAAATGTCAGTTGAATTTGTAAACATTTCTCTGTTCACTAACGTCTAATTACAGAAGACTTACTGGGATTTTAAGGGATAGGTAAAGGATAAGCACTGGCTAGACGTGTGCTATTATGAAGCGCACATCAAAATCATGTGATGCACATTTTTCACATTCTTCTTCACCTTTCATTTTTATTATGCAGCTACACAACCTTGGATTTTCCTGGATCTTCAGGAGCACATGCAAAAGCGTCTCTGGTCAGATTTAAATGTCATTATCTGTCTGGATGCAACTATCAGAACATAAGTGATGATCCAGGTGAAGGTGTGAGGTTACGTGATTCAAGCTCGTTTAAGCTCTTATTGATGTTTGCAGAGACTGAATGTTAAAAAGAACTTCATTTATTACATATTTTATATATGACTCCATTTCTGCTACTCCAAATCACACTGACTTCTAAAAATGAAGCCGTTGGATTTAAATCCTGGTTCTGTTTTTTGTTCTACCTCATTTTCTTCTCCTCGAATTTATCTTGAACTTTAAGCAGGGATGAAAATCCCTGTATTCACTATAGAAGTTCCACCAGACGCTAAACTCCTCCATGGAGGTCAGTGAGGTCATTAGGAAATGTGTACAATCGCTGTGTCACTCAGGATGGAACTGGAACTGGATGTTGCTATGGTTACAGGTGTTTAAAAGCAGCACATTCGTTTAGATTCAACTGACAAACACAAACTACCAACAATCTAAACTCACACCTGAACTTCCAGCCAATCACAATCCACTATCCAGCCAATCACAATCCACTATTCACACCTGAACTCCTTCCAGCCAATCACAATCCACTATTCACACCTGAACTTCCAGCCAATTACAATCCACTATTCACACCAGAACCTCCAGCCAATCACAATCCACTATTCACACTTGAACTTCCAGCCAATCACAATCCACTATTCACACCTGAACCTCCAGCCAATCACAATCCACTATTCACATCCGAACCTCCAGCCAATCACAATCCACTATTCACACCTGAACTTCCAGCCAATCACAATCCACTATTCACACCTGAACTCCTTCCAGCCAATCACAATCCACTATTCACACCTGAACCTCCAGCCAATCACAATCCACTCTCCACACTGACCAGTGGTTCAAACCACTTATTTGTGACACTTGGTATCTTCATGGTAACCCATAAGGCCGATGTCGTTCACAGTAAATTCACCAGTTTGACTTTTCCCAACTCTTCCTCTCAGCATTACCTTTTATGGTCGTGAAGAAATATAAATCAAGCGTAGCCGTGACTCACACACGCAATTATCTCACAAACCAGGAGGTCTCGGGGGAATAAACTGTGAAAAATAGTGGTCCAGGAGCAGATCGCTGAGGGAAGCCTGGAGCAACGGGAGCAGGAGACCATTTGTGATTGCAGATAGTAATGAAATATTGTGAGATAGAGGATGAATTAGGATCTTTTTTCTATCAGTAACAGCAGGAGATGAAGCTTCAACACGAGCAGACGAAAACGAGTGTATGAATAAGAGATACGTTTAAAAGTGTCTCCAGACGTCTGAATCAATCATCTCAAGGCTTGTACAGATTATTTAAGAATGGATGTGTTTGAGAAGTCTTCACTCTCTTCAGAACATTGGTCATAAAATCACTGGAAATTGGTCTATAGATAAACAAGCTCGAGTTTTTTTGTGATGTTGGACTGTTCCTCAGGTGAGCATCAGACACTGAGATCAGATGAGATTTAAATAAAAGTTTTCCAGGTGGTTTTGTATTGAAATTAACAAAAGAAATGGACAGAAAAGGACAAAGGGGGAAAGGAATAAGTGGAGGAATGAGTCCCAGCTGTGTGAAGCTACAAAAGCTGTAACTCAAATCCTGTTCAAACTGGATATATTTGAGTGTCTGATGCTCACCTGATCAACAGTCCAGGTTCAGTCTGTGTGATGTTACGCTCAGGAACATCCAGATCCAGATCCAGATCCAAGCTGAGCTCATTATCTATAGACCAATTTCCATCTCTGTTTTTTTCATTAGAAATGTTTTGGAGAAAGTTAGTTTCTTTCTTTCTTTCTTTCTTTCTTTCTTTCTTTCTTTCTTTCTTTCTTTCTGTCTGTCTCTTTGTCTGTCTGTCTGTCTCTCGGTCTGTCTGTCTGTCATTTATTTTGTCTGTCTACTATTCTTTTTGTCTGTCTGTCTGTCTGTCCGTCTGTAATTTATTCTGTCTGTCTACTATTCTTTCTGTCTGTCTGCCTTCCATTCTTTCTCTCTACCTGAATATTTCTCTGTCTGTCTGACAGTCGGTTGTTCTGTGTCTCTCGGAGGCTGAAGAACATCTCAGGACGTCTCTGTTGCTGTAATTGATGAATATCTGAAACTCCAAATGAAATTCCATAGAGTTGCACATTGTTCCACATCGTCAGCAGAAGATCAGAGTAAAGCTCAGACACTGACTCGCTCTCTCAGGTTCATGCTGGATTTTCATGTTTGCAGAGCACAAAGCCAGAAATTACCCGGTGTCAGCTTTTTCTATTTTTCTCTTCTTCGCTTTTGTACGTGTCGAACATCCAGGAATGTGTTTTCTTCTTCTTCTAAAAAATAAATAACAGCTGTTTATTTGTGGATAACGACTCGGCTGCAGATTCAGGCATGAAAGCGGAACTCGTCTGTTCGTGGTTCAGAACCAGATGCCTTGAAAGCAATCTCAGCGTATTCACTCTGCATCATAACAAGACAGACATGATGCATGAAAGCTTCTCCCACAGTGCTCCTGGGTTCTGTGTTCTGATTGGTCAGAAAATGTTGATTAGTTGTCTATAACATCAGCTCTGTCTGTAGCGCAGGTGGATGAGGTTTATATCAATACGCTCACTGTGATACTGGTGTTATCGTTTCTATAGCAACAGCGTGTTCACTCGGATCGGTCATTTAAGATGTGTGAAAGGGAGGAGGTTAAGAAGATCCTGGGGGGGGAATTTTTTATTAGAGGAAGGAAGATTTGGAGACGAGGAAAGAGAGGAGCGATGAAGATGGTTCGGTGGTGTGCAGCGAGGAAACATGGGGTAGAAGAAACGCTGAGGACAGGAGGGGTATGGAGACGGATGATCTGCTGTAGAAGAAAGAAGGAGTCTCCAGTGTCAGTGCTTTTGTAACAGGTGGTAAAAAAAGAGAATAAGAAGAAAGAGGAGTGACTGAAGGTTATAGCTGCTATAGGGGAAAAGAAAACAGGAAGTAACTTTAAAATACGTCATGGTAACGAGGACACACTTCGCAGCAGCAGCAGGTTTGAGGGTAGGACATCAGTGTAATTACTGTAAATAATACTGTAATATTAGATGTTGCAGGGCTCATGAGGAATGTTGCACAGTGTGATGTCGCTAAACATTTTGCATTTCATCTCTCAGATGTTGGTCTTTAATGATGAGGAGAACCAGACGGGAGTGTGAGAGATCTCTCTGAGAGCAGCACTGACGGCTTCGCTCCTATTTTTACTCTCAATGCTTGGAGTTTGTTGGCAGAAAACCAGGAGTCGGTGATGTAGAACGTCTCTCGTGAAAGCCACCTCGGCGTCTGAGAAGAGCTTTAAATTGGACGCGAGTAGCGAGAGCCACGTGCGCTGTCAGATCCCCCGAGTGCAGGGCGACGAAGCGTGACGCCACCCTCTGAATAAAAAAACAATAGGATGAGAATAAACTCATAACATCTGACTTTTAATGATTCTTAACATTTGGGATCGGTAAATATCAGACTCAGATTAGACTCAGATCAGATTTATTTCTGTACCACAGCCTAATTATCAATCAACCACCTTTTCTATTATTTCTTTCTTTTTTTTTCTCTTTTTTCTATTTTACTCCTTTGGCACAGAATAACGAGGAAAGTGGATGCAAATGCAGATGATATTTAATGAGATGAAAAAGTACAAAGGATTTCAATAAAAGCACAAAACAGAGAGACAAACACCGACCTGAGAATCACACCAACTACAGAGGACAGCTGTGGGACAGAGAGCACTGTGGGACAGAGAGCACTGTGGGACAGAGGATAACTGTGGGACAGAGGGCACTGTGGGACAGAGAGCACTGTGGGACAGAGGATAACTGTGGAACAGAGGGCACTGTGGGACAGAGGATAACTGTGGGACAGAGGGCACTGTGGGACAGAGGATAACTGTGGAACAGAGGGCACTGTGGGACAGAGGATAACTGTGGGACAGAGGGCACTGTGGGACAGAGGATAACTGTGGGACAGAGGGCACTGTGGGACAGAGGATAACTGTGGAACAGAGGGCACTGTGGGACAAAGGGTACAGTTTGACAGAGGATAACTGTGGGACAGAGAACACTGTGGGACAGAGGGCAATGTGGTACAGAGGATATCTGTGGGACAGAAAACACTGTGGGACAGAAAACACTGTGGTACAGAGAGCATTGTGGGACAGAGGATAACTGTGGGACAGAGAGCACTGTGGGACAGAGAGCACTGTGGGACAGAGGATAACTGTGGGACAGAGGGCACTGTGGGACAGAGAGCACTGTGGGACAGAGGATAACTGTGGGACAGAGGATAACTGTGGACAAGAGATAACTGTGGGACAGAGGGCACTGTGGGACAGAGGATAACTGTGGAACAGAGGGCACTGTGGGACAAAGGGTACAGTTTGACAGAGGATAACTGTGGGACAGAGAACACTGTGGGACAGAGGGCAATGTGGTACAGAGGATATCTGTGGGACAGAAAACACTGTGGGACAGAAAACACTGTGGTACAGAGAGCATTGTGGGACAGAGGATAACTGTGGGACAGAGGAAACCTGTGGGACAGAAAACACTGTGGGACAGAGGGCACTGTGGGACAGAGGATAACTGTGGGACAGAGGATAACTGTGGGACAGAGGGCACTGTGGGACAGAGGTTAACTGTGGGACAGAGGGCACTGTGGGACAGAGGATAACTGTGGGACAGAGGGCACTCTGGGACAGAGGGAACTGTGGGACAGAAATATTTATTTATACATTTTTTTATTCCTCAACATGCTCAAAAGTTTGTGGACATTATAAGACGTGTGCTTCCCTTTTGAACATCCCACTCCACATTTAGTCTCCATTTGCTCTTATAATGAGCTTCTGGAAGATTTGCTAGATATTTTATGGAGATTAATTCAGCTATAAGGGTGCTAGTAAAGTCAGGTTCTGATGTAGGTGAGAAGGTGAGAAGGCTCCTGGTGTGCAGTCAGAGTTTAAATTCATCCCAAAATAGGGTTGGAGCTCAATAGCAGGAGATCTTCCACTCCTTACAACCCATGGAAAGCAGATCTTCATGGTGCTGGCTTTGTGCACAGGGTTTGGGTCTCCTAGTTCAAGTGAAGGGAAACTACACGAACATTATCTATTTATTATTTTATCTGTCTGTCTGATCAGAAATATAAAGTCTGTTCCTGTTGGTATTTATGTTGTAGCAGCTATAAACCCTCGTTCCTCCAGCGTTCTCTCATTATTCTCTCTCTCCACATTCGTAAGATATAAAGCATCTCAATAAACGCCCCTGTGAATGAGCCGTTGCTATAGAAACCATAATGTATCAGAGCAAGCACAATATTCTAAACCTACTGTCAAAACTGCTGTTCCAGAGAATTCATCAACACCTTCTCCTTCTGACGAATCATTTCACTGGAGCAGTTGTGAAATAAAAAGTAAAAAAAAAAAAAAAAAAAATAAAGAAAAAGAAATTATATTATTTTATATATATGTATATAAAATAAGTATATATTTATACTTTTTTTCTGAAATAAATGTTTATTTTCTATACTTTCTTTTTTATATTTATTTTCTATTATCTATTTTCTGTTCTTTTCTATTTATATACAGATTATCTATCTATCTATCTATCTATCTCTCTATCTATCTATCTATCTATCTATCTATCTATCTATCTATCTATCTATCTATCTATCTGTCTGTCTATCTGTCTGTCTGTCTGTCTGTCTGTCTGTCTGTCTGTCTGTATTAGGGCTGTTAAAATTAAAGCATTATTAATGACCACTAAACTTTTGTTTTACTGAAGTACCAAGTTTTAATCAAACATCAAAATCCGCCATGATGCACACATCCGGCATTTAAAACCGTCCGTGTGGAAACATAGCAAAAGTTCCATTTGGTGTCCTGGTTATTCACGTAATTTCAAACACCAGAATTACTGTAAAATATTTACAAGAAGATTTACTCCTCATGCTTTATGTTGAGTTTGGTTTCATTAATAATAAACATACATTTGCAAAATTTATCCATATTTTATTCGAGTAATAACAACCGGAAAAGTATAAATTTAAGGTACATTTCAAACAGATACAAATGTGTGATTAAGTTGCGATTATTCTAGAGTTCCCTCATGACAATCATGTGATTATTTGCGATCAAATATTTAATATATGTATATAATAATTTATATATGCAGTAAATACAGAAAGATTGAGAGAATAATCTTAATAAGTGTAACATGAACCCAGACAAACACACATCATGTATCAGAAGCTCTGTGTGTCCTCCTCGTGCAGTTTCAGTTGATGAAAACGCTGGAGGAGAAAGATCTCTGAGACGTTCATCAGGTGGAAACCCGTAAATGATTTTTCTCCTTTATGAAATCATGTCTCGACTGAGGTGTTGATGCAGTTAAAACCTCTCTGTATGCCATAGTAAAATGAAAGTTTCTCCTTGTGGAGAAGTTCTCAGAGTGGCCTGGAGGACGTGTTAATTTAATGCTAACCCGGCTGGCTCTTTCATTAAAAGTTTAGATAGAAGGAGAAGTGGAGAACTCGAAGACGGAGCAGACTCCGAACGACAGATCGTGTCCAGAATCCAAGAGTCAACGAAGGTCTAGAGTTCAAAAAGAGCAAAGTATTTACGAAGAATTTAATAGTTTAGCTTTTAGAACACACACACACACACACACACACACACACACACACACACACACACACACACACACACACATGTTCACACTATGTTCTGTGACATTAGCAATTTGATGTTGCCTGTATGATTGTGTCTGATGTTTGATTTGACTTTGAAATGAACCTGCTGTTGATCTGAACATTCAAGGTCATTCAAGGTCACACAGTGCATGATGGGAAATTCTGTGCTCGATGTGGAACAATTGTAATTAATTAAAGAACATGTAAAACAATTTTCTATTTATAGTTAATAACATTGTTTAAGATGATGGTGATCAGTGATTGGTTGTTGGGGATAATGTAATCAGTGATTGGTTGTTGGGGATAATGTGATCAGTAATTGGTTGTTGGGGATAATGTAATCAGTGATTGGTTGTGGGGGATAATGTGATCAGTGATTGGTTGTTGGGGATAATGTGATCAGTGATTGGTTGTGGGGGATAATGTGATCAGTGATTGGTTGTTGGAGATAATGTGATCAGTGATTGGATGTTGGGGATAATGTGATCAGTGATTGGTTGTTGGAGATAATGTGATCAGTGATTGGTTGTGGGGGATAATGTGATCAGTGATTGGTTGTTGGAGATAATGTGATCAGTGATTGGTTGTGGGGGATAATGTGATCAGTGATTGGTTGTTGGAGATAATGTGATCAGTGATTGGTTGTGGGGGATAATGTGATCAGTGATTGGTTGTGAGGGATAATGTGATCAGTAATTGGTTGTTGGGGATAATGTGATCAGTGATTGGTTGTTGGAGATAATGTGATCAGTGATTGGTTGTTGGAGATAATGTGATCAGTAATTGGTTAACACATAAACACGAAGCTGAGAAAAGTTTGCGATTCACTTCGTCCTGCATGTGTTTGCGTCCGGTTTCTACAGCAGACGTTCATCTTTATGATCTGATGACAGAGCAGCTTTGTGTTTAGTGAGGCTGAGACTTCCCGGGAGATGAACACATGGCTGTGAAGGAGAGAACACAAGCTCATTAGACATGCTCTTCTTCCTCCTCCTTCTTTTCCTTCTCTGTTTTCTCATCTCTCGTCAACCTGCCCGAGGATTTCTTTATAGCGTATATAAAAACTAAAAAAAACTCACGAGGGTTTAATCGGTGTCGTCCTACTACATCATAATATAAGAGGATGAAAGAGAGATCAGGTTGATAGAGAGATAAAAATATAAAGCTGTGCTTTGTCTGTCAGTAAAGATGAAGGTCAAAGACACTGCAGTGAAAAAGAGGAAAAAAGAGCGAGGGAGGAAAAGAGAGCGATGTGACCCGAATCGGAAAGTCCACGCCATGGCACACGGACGAATAAACGAGTTAGTGGAGAGCTAATGACAACATGGAGTCCGAAACGCAGGGCGGGGTACAGGGGGATTTAGAGCCACAGCTGTGTGAGCAGAATGCAAGCTAAGCTGAGAGGTAGGAGTGTGTGTGTGTGTGTGTGTGTGTGTGTGTGTGTGTGTGTGTGTGTGTGTGTGTGTGTGTGTGTGTGTGTGAGGCAGGAGGTGGTTATTGAACAGGTGTGTGAGCTACAGGAAGCTGGAGAGGGCTGAGAGGATATGAATAGTGCCAGACTGACTGAATCACAGAGCACCTTGAGTAGCTCATAAGAGCCCCGTGCCAGTCATTCATCAGAGCAAACACTCAGGAACCACCGACTGCAGGGGCCGTGCACACACACACACACACACACACACAAACACACACTCACACACACACACACACACACACACACACACACACACACACACACACA
>MU551585.1:717875-745020 GCA_024362625.1 Silurus asotus
TATATATATATATATTCTACAAATAATAATAAAATAAGTATAATAAAGAAAGAAGAAGAAAGAATTCTAGTGATCAGTGATTGGTTGTTGGGGATAATGGTGATCAGTGATTGGTTGTTAGGGATAATGGTGATCAGTGATTGGTTGTTAGGGATAATGGTGATCAGTGATTGGTTGTTAGGGATAATAAATTATGATTAGTAATTGTCAGCTTTAAAGGGTTAGAAGCTTTAAGGGTTCCACCAGAGGAACAACTGAAAATCAAACCTTAGAGGTTCTTCAGCAGTTCCACTGGCAGAATGCTGCTAGTAAGAATACTCTCAGGTGTAGGGTTCTACATGTAGGTCTGGGAGTTAAAGTCATAATCTGGTTAGTGGAGGTGAAACTGACCCTCTGCACCTCTGTTTAAAACGCAGTGAAGCAGCGAGGAGTTTCAGGGTTTAATCTGCTCTAATGAACAAAACGAAACTCTGATCAATTATTAAAAATATTCAGTGTAAAAGAAATGGAACATTACTTATTTATAGGGTCAGTTATATTCCTTTATAATTACTCCATAGCTAATATACTAATCATTTATATAATCCTCATTCTGGGAAAAAAACCTGGAGAAAATGATCAAATATAATTGTTAAAAAATAATCAATTTTATGATGCTGATGAATTGAGCTGCAGTTCACGAGGAAAGAAAAAGAAATGAAAATAACAGCAATAAGAATTTTAAGGAAGCCACAAATGCTTTGTAATCACTAATCTTTATATATCACACACACACACACACACACACACACACACACACACACACACACACATATGTAGCGTTACACATTACACAGTAGTTCGATGAAACAGGAAATTGTCTGAAGAAAATAAAACTAAAAATCAAGCTGAAGGATTTACAGGATTCACAATTAATACAAAGGAAGTGTTAGTAATCAGTCCGGAGGTGTTGATTAGTTTTCCAGAACAGCAGCTCTGACATTAGTACAACTCGCCAGTTCGTTGTTGTTTCCATGGTAACATGCCTTCTTGAAGGACCTCCACATCAGAAATTCCACATAATGAACTGGAAAATGGTTTTGTGTATGAAGAAGGAGAAGGAGTCTCCAGTGCTAAAGCTGTAAACTCCAGAGGAGAAACACCGCTTGAGGGACAGAGTGAAGGTCAGAGTGTTTACAGCTGCTATAAAATGTCACAACCTGTTTCATGTAACTATAAATGGATAAATTGGAGTCTGTCATATTTGTGGGGTATAAAGCAGTAAAGCAGTTCCCATTAGATCAGGCACTATTCCGGCTGGTTCCTGAGCAGTTCCCGAGCTCTGTGTATGAATAAAAGATGAAGATTTCTGATTAAAGTTGTATTAATTTCATGCTCGGGCCAGATGGCGTCGTGGTGTGCGATTTATCTGATGTGAGATGAAGCAGGTGAGTGTTTTCAGGAAGCGTGTCTGAAACATTCTGCATCTAAACATGCCGATGAGCTGATTTTCATCTGTTCAGTGTGGAATTTAGCTCCTCTGTTGTTTCGTTTTTCTGGTGAAGCAGAATCAGTGAGTGTGTTAAAGCGCAGTGAGTGTGTGTTAAAGTGCAGTGAGTGTTAAAGCGCAGTGAGTGTGTGTTAAAGCAAAGTGTGTTACGGTGCAGTGAGTGTGTTAAAGTGCAGTGTGTGTTAAAGCGAAGTGAGTGTGTGTTAAAGCGCAGTGAGTGTGTTAAAGCGCAGTGAGTGTGTGTGAAAGCGCAGTGAGTGTGTGTGAAAGTGCAGTGAGTGTGTGAAAGCACAGTGAGTGTGTTTGAAAGTGCAGTGAGTGTGTGTTAAAGCGCAGTGAGTGTGTTTTGAAGTGCAGTGAGTGTGTGTGAAAGTGCAGTGAGTGTCTGTTAAAGCGCAGTGAGTGTGTGTTAAAGCGAAATGAGTGTGTTAAAGCGCAGTGTGTGTTAAAGCGAAGTGAGTGTGGGTTAAAGCGCAGTGAGTGTGTGTGAAAGTGCAGTGAGTGTGTGTTAAAGCGCAGTGAGTGTGTTTTGAAGTGCAGTGAGTGTGTGTGAAAGTGCAGTGAGTGTCTGTTAAAGCGAAATGAGTGTGTGTTAAAGTGCAGTGAGTGTGTGTTAAAACGCAGTGAGTGTGTGTTAAAGCGCAGTGAGTGTGTGTTAAAGCGAAGTGAGTGTGTGTTAAAGTGCAGTGAGTGTGTGTTAAAGTGCAGTGAGTGTGTGTTAAAGCGAAGTGAGTGTGTGTTAAAGCGCAGTGTGTGTTAAAGCGCAGTGAGTGTGTGTTAAAGCGAAGTGAGTGTGTGTTAAAGCGAAGTGAGTGTGAGTTAAAGCGCAGTAAGTGTGTGTTAAAACGCAGTGAGTGTGTGTTAAAGCGCAGTGAGTGTGTTAAAGTGCAGTGAGTGTGTGAAAGTGCAGTGATTGTGTGTTAAAATGAGTGTGTTAAAGCGCAGTGAGTGTGTGTTAAAGCGCAGTGAGTGTGTTTTAAAGTGCAGTGAGGGTGTGTGAAAGTGCAGTGAGTGTGTGTTAAAGCGCAGTGAGTGTGTGTTAAAGTGAAATGAGTGTGTGTTAAAGCGCAGTGAGTGTGTGTTGAAGCGCAGTGAGTGTGTGTTAAAGCGAAGTGAGTGTGTGTTAAAGCGCAGTGAGTGTGTGTTAAAGCAAAGTGAGTGTGTGTTAAAGCGCAGTGAGTGTGTGTGTTAAAGCGAAGTGAGTGTGTGTTAAAGCGCAGTGAGTGTGTGTGTTAAAGCGAAGTGAGTGTGTGTTAAAGCGCTGTGAGTGTGTGTTAAAGCGCAGTGAGTGTGTGTTAAAGCGAAGTAAGTGTGTGTTAAAGCGAAGTGAGTGTGTGTTAAAGCGCAGTGAGTGTGTGTTAAAGCGCAGTGAGTGTGTGTTAAAGCGAAGTGAGTGTGTGTTAAAGCGAAGTGAGTGTGTGTTAAAGCGAATTGAGTGTGTGTTAAAGCGCAGTGAGTGTGTGTTAAAGCGCAGTGAGTGTGTGTGTTAAAGCGCAGTGAGTGTGTGTTGCTGAAGAATTTGCAGAGCAGCTAAAACATTTATTTGTGTATCAGTTTTTCTACTTTTTGGTTTCTTCGTCTCAGGTCTTTGTTGCAGGAGGCAAAATTCCAGCACTGTTCGGCTGATCCTCATTCGATAGTCCCTCCTGATGCCTCATGAGCCGGAGGGAAACGCGCACACACACACACTCACACACACACACACACACACACACACACACACACACATATGCATATAACAAGCTGTTTATACAGGCAGATTTCACACCAGGGCTGAAACACTTCAGGCAACAGGAATGACATCAGTGCGGAGGTGAAGAGGATGAGAGAGCGATAACATCATCATATGAGAGGAGAAATAAAAAAAACCTGCCAATGAAGAGATTCGAGTTTATATACACACACATATATATATATACTACTGTATATGTGCATACGTTTGTGGACACCTGACCATAAAATGTGCTTCATTTTGAACATCTGATTCCACATTCCACTCTTCTGGGAAGATGTTTCACTAGATTTGGATTCATTCAGCTATAAGGGTGTTAGTAAAGTCAGGTACTGATGTAGGTGAGAAGGTGAGAACGCCTGAGGTGCAGTCAGAGTTCACATTCATTCTTGTTTAACAGGGATGGAGCTCTATCGCAGGAGATCTTCCACTAAAAACCCATGTAAAGCAGATCTTCATAGAGCTGCTTTGTGCACAAATGTCATGCTGGAACAGGGTTTGGTTCTCCAAGTTCAAGTGAAATCAGTTTGTTGAGGAACAACATATGCCTGGAAAGGTCAGGTGTCCAAATACTTTTGTCCACAAGGTGTAAGTAATTCAGATATTCTCCACACCTGTAAAGACTGAATTCCTTCTCGTCTTGTTCTCCATCATAATATCACAAAAAAAGATGTTTTAGAAATAAACCATCACTGGATTGAAATGATGAGCAGCTTTATTGTGACTTCAAGAATAATAAAGTAGGAAATAAGATCTTTTTTCCTCCTAGATGTGGTTCAGGAGCTGCTTCGTGAAGAAGTACGTGTCTTGAAGAAAAATCTCTCTGCAGTTATTTTATCACTTAAATGTAATTTATCACTCTGACAGGAAGTGACAGGATGTGACTTCCTGGTGCAGCCTTACAAAATGTTCAACAAGATGAAACAGTGTCATAGGGTGACGGAAGAGTTTCCTCCTACGCATATGCTGGGAACCATCATCATCATCATCATCACCATCATCATCATCATCACCTAAACTCTCACAACTACAGTGTAAAGTTTCTGACAGTCTTCATACTGCTGTCCAACAACAGCAACCACCACCACATTATTATTATTATTATTATTATTATTATTATGAGAAATGTTCGGAATTTTACAAGAAAAAATTGTGATACATTTTAGTTTTGTCATCATTTCTGGAACAATAGAAATAATTTATTACTATTATAATTTTCAACATTTTGATTTTAATGAAACTGTAAATATTTGCTCCTTTTATGATTTGTCCCCATTTTCCAGTAAACAACAGAGGTAGCTGGAGTGATGTTCCCTGGCATGTGATTGGCCAGTTCATCCAGTCTACTGTCTATTTAGTACACACCACAACACTGGAGATTTGTTGCTCTTTACAAAGTATTGGCACCCCCCAAACCACTAAGCGTTCTGATTTCTACTAAGTAACCACTTAGTAACTGTGTACTGGTCCCTGGCTGAAGTCCTTCATGGGAACAGGGAGCTCAGTGGTTATGATGAAGGATTGGAAGGTCATGAGTTGGGCCCCTGAGCAAGGCTCTTAAACCTCGCCTGCTCAATTATATAAATTATATATTTAAGATTATTATAAGTTCACAGAAGTAGTTAAATGTAGATGTGCCTGGATCAAGTTTTTTTTTTTTTATCGAATGTTATATGAGTTAGAAGAATAAAAAGGCTGGGATGAATGGTAAAAGTGGTTCCAGCTTTTTATATTACAGATTAAAAAATCTATCACGAGCACCAGGAGACAATAGTTTCACAGCCTGAGGGTTTATTTCCGTGTAGGTGCGAGTGTAATATTCAGGTATAACGATGATGTGCTGCTAATTTGCTCGGATGAAAGCACTTTTTTTTCTCCTTTGCACTCGCTTGCGATTTCTTTTCATGGTCAGGAATAAAGGTTTATGTGCGGAAGCCTGGTGTGAATTTTCCGAACCTCCTCTGGCAGTGGACTGCGATGATAAAACCTGTCTGGACCCTCTTAGCACACCACTCACACTCCCACGCTGTAGTTCACTCTTTACGTATTAAGTTTGAGAATAAAGCTCAGATGTGTGTGTGTGTGTGTGTGTGTGTGTGTGTGTGTAGGAGAAGTTTAGGAGATTTTATTATGATATTTTATGTATTTATTTTGCCTCTACATGATTTTATTATTTTATTCTGCACCAAACAGACACATGAGCGTTACTTTCAGGAGAAACATCACCTATAAAAAGAGCATTATTACTTTTATAATAACTTTTTTTTAAATTCATTGCAATTGAAATCAAAACATTTACTGACTTTTGCATGTGGTTGGTGGGTGAATCTAACTAATTAGGTTATGTTAATAACTAGAGATTGGATTTACAAAAAAATGAAAAATAAACCAGTACTGAATTATGAAAAGGTGTTAAATTAAATAAATATGAATATAATCATTAATAAATATAATTATATCATTAATAAATAATAAATCATATGTAATGTGTATAATATGTGTAATAACAAACAGCACGTGGTATAAGTGATTCTCCTCTAGAGGCCGCTATCGCAATGACAGCGGACTGGAAGCCGGAAAAACTATCGATATGGATTTTTTTCCGATTGCACATCAACTCCAGCGATCAACTATCAGTGCCTCGACCTCTGTTCATAACTAAGGGACATTTAAGTTTGAATGGAAAATTTTATTACCAAATTCAGATTTGATATAAATAATTTACATGTCATAAGAAAATTTGATTTTCAAAATATGTCTCTGGCATTCAGTGGACTGTTCCAAATGTGGGGCCGTTTTCAGTCCACGGGCCGTAACTCTAGAACCATCAAAGCTCTTCTGCTTGTCTCTTTAAGAGAACCCTCACTACTTCTGTGCTCTGTGTAGAAGTGGAGTGTACAGGAATCCTGAAGGTCTAGAACCTGTCTCTCTAGATTCAGGTCTCTAGCATCTAGCTTTTGGTTCTTGGTTCCAGATTCTTTAATGGATGGGTTTCTTCAAAAAAATCCATTCTGTAAGAGGAACTGCTCTCTGTTTTGAGTTCCTGTTAGTTCTTTATAGTTTTCCTCCAGAAGGTCAGATCTGACTTGTGTAATTTCGCTGCAGGATAACGGAGCCGGAACGATCAGAACGAGAACCCTGTCGTGATTAGCACATTATTGATCTTTCACTCTCTTCCATCTTGACTTTTGCTTCATCAGCAATCGTTCTTTCTCTCTCTAAAAGGAGAAAAAGGAAACCCAGAACTCAGCAGTGTAGCTGGAGACGTCAGATGAATGGTGAGAGCAGTAAATATCAATATGTGTGTGTGTGTGTTCTAATGGTGCATAAAGCACATGTGGGAGTGTGTTAACGCTGCTTACTGAGAACATTACAGGCCCGTGTTAATCTGGAACCTATCAGAGCGTCGGTGACGGATTCTCCGCCGGTTTCATCCTCGGGAAAATGCGAGCACATCTCTTATTTATGAGAGACAGATTTTACAGCCGGCTGTGCATTCATTACCCTCTGCAGGGACGACAAACACGGCAGGAAAAACGGCATGTAAAAATCAGCGAATGAATGCAGGGATTATAATGTGTGAGTTTATACTCCAAACCTTTCATTTAGTTCTCATAAAACATTCAAACAACTTTTAGAAAATTCAACAATTCACACCAGCATGTTCCTAAACCTCACCAAAAATCTGCATCCATTACATTTTAAATGAGTTCATTTTTACTTCAGTAGATTTTTAGACTTGTATCTTTACTTCTCAATGAAGTAACTACTTTTATCTCAGTAGAATATTTTATTACTCTTTCCATCTCTGCGGTATTGTCAGGGAACTCGGGGTTGGGATACGATAGAGGGACGGATTATTCTGTCAGGAACTCATGGAGAGATTGTGGGTCACGATGCACAATGCCAGATTAATGAGGACTGGACGAGAGGGTATTCAGAAAACAGGCTTTAATAAGGCACAGGCAAAAACAAAGTAAAAAAAAATAACAGTCCAGGGTCAACACAGGCAAACAGGGCGCTGCAGGGAGAAACAAAACCAAAACCAAAACCAGTTCAAGAGTTTAGAGAGCCAGCAAACAGAACCGTGAAGGACAGAGCAAAAACACAAACCGATAAACGGGTGCTGCGGCCCGGTAGATCCTGACAGGAGCGATAAACATTTATTCCTATCTCAATCTTTCTCTAAAGTACTGTCAATTATACTAAATAATATAAAAGCTGTTGAAACAGTAAAAAATCACCTGTCCTGAAGTTACTTTGTTATCTGAAGGCTATAAAAGCAGCGACACTGGAGACTCCTTCCAGACAAAATATACACTTTGCTCCTAACAACAAAATCCGTCCACCATAACAAGTCCCTGTGAACGATCCGTTGTTATAGAAACAATAACATAAGAACAAGTGCATTAATATTAATATTATTATTAATATTCTGGCCAATCAGGATTCAGGAGCTTTACACACACACACACACACACACACACACACTGCATTCTCCGTGAGAATCATTTTTATTTCCGGTATTACAGACAGGCATGAAGCCCTGCTCCATGAGTCATGTGAGATGAGATGAGGTGCGAATTTAAAACATCTGCGGCATCTGCATTTTTTTTCACAGCTTTCAGACTGTAACAGAGGAAAGTGAATCTCCGAGCACAGACTCATTTACATGCAGAATCTGCCCCAGTTTACACACAAGTGCAATTACCCAGCCTGGATGATGGAGAGCTTCGGGAATCGAATGTAAAGCGAAGCTGATAATATAACTTTATTGCTTATTTAATGAGGTGGTGTTAAATGTTTAATGATTTTGCTCAAATATTACAACTCTTCTGATTGTTCTGTTTATCGCACATGAACCGTAGCGATATGGAGAGTTTTTTATTAAAATGAATGGTGTAATGTAATAATCATTAATCACTCAGGGACGTCACAGAGCAGTGTGTAGACCTGAAGTGTCTCAGTGCTCAGTTCTCGCCTGAATGAACTGCTCTCTAAGATTAATTACAGTGTGTATTGCATATTGGAATTTCTCTGGTCAGCGTGAATATTGGATTGTGATTGGCTGGAAGGAGTTCAGGTGTGAATACTGGATTGTGATTGGCTGGAAGGAGTTCAGGTGTGAATAGTGGATTGTGATTGGCTGGAAGGAGTTCATGTATGAATACTGGATTGTGATTGGCTGGAAGGAGTTCAGGTGTGAATAGTGGATTGTGATTGGCTGGAAGGAGTTCAGGTGTGAATAGTGGATTGTGATTGGCTGGAAGGAGTTTAGGTGTGAATATTGATATAGAGTGTTGATAGTTTGCTTTTGTCATTTGAATGTAAATGAATGTGCTGTTTATAAACACCTGTAACCATAGTAACATCCATTTCCAATTCCATCCTGAGTGACACAGCGATTGTACACATTTCCTAATGACCTCACTGAGCTCCATGGAGGAGTTTAGCGTCTGGTGAAACTTCTATAATAACCTTTAAAATAAAATGTAAATTTGACAAAATGAAGAAGAAAATGTTCAACTGAGAAATAGAACAAAGAACTGCACCAGGAGTAGCTCTAACAGCTCCATTAGTAATAGTAATAGTATTAGATGTGTGTGATTTGGAGCAGCAGAACTGTAGATGTAACGAGTAGTACAGTATATAGTTTGATCCATTCAGTCAGTTTTGCTCTGCAAACATAAATAACAGCTGTAACTCCTCAATGCTGCGAAGTGACCCTGGTATAAGGTGATGTTCCACAGCTGGGTGTGAGACCTTACACCATTTTAATTGCTCCTCCACATGGTGCACTAATGTCCTGTAACACCTCACACCTCCACATGGATCATCTCTTATACAGTACATCTTGTATTGTATGTCAGACATGATAGTTCTTCCTCTTGATAATATTAGAGCACAGTGTGCAGTGTGATTATTAATTTTAAGTTGGTGTGTGTGTCTGTGTGTGTGTGTGTACCCATAGGATGTTTATTTATTTTTTATTTTTTTGTGGTACCCAGCCCGGGTTGTGAGGACTTTTCCTGGGGAATGTACCTGTATTTAAAATGGATCTGAAGAACCTACCCAGGTTCTGTGGTGAATCAGATTATAGACTTTGTCCTAAGGGTGTAAAAACCTTTGCACATGACTGTGTGTTGTGTCTTGCTTTCCCAGCTGGGTGGATGTGGGATTCTGGGAGTGGGCGTGTGGCTGTCGGTCACCCAAGGGAACTTCGCCACTCTCTCCACCTCCCTACCTTCTCTATCTGCTGCCAATCTCCTCATCGCTGTCGGAACCATCATCATGGTGATCGGTTGCCTGGGCTGCGTCGGCGCCGTCAAGGAGAGTCGGCCGTTACTGATAAGTGTGAGTACCAGACGCAGTTTACCGTGCTGAGCTGAGCTGAGCTGAGCTGGGGTGCTTTCTTCTGGTTTGAGCTGATGAGGTCATATTAATATGCAAATTAGATCATAAATGAGATCACTGAACGACAGCCAATCAGAATTCAGAGTGAACCACGTCCCCAGTTATACTGAAAACACTGGTCTACAGATTTCTTTTAATTATCGACCTTGGAGATAAAATGTGCGAATTCTTAAATATTTTGTTGAGATGAATTAAAGAACAGGTGATAAATGTGCTGGTTGGCTAAAGTTTTTTTCAAGATATTTTACGATGAAGTTTATAATTATCTCTAAACAGGTGAGTATATTTCCCCACACAGGGGTGGGTGGGTGAGGGCTTGTGTAACTGATGAATATGATGCCTTCTAACTTCTCGAACAAAAGTACAATATATGGCGATGTATGTGTCATGCTGGAGCAGGTTTGTGTCCGCTAGTTCAAGTGAAGGGAGACTTTCATGCGATCAGTTTCCTGTTTGTGATCTGGTACATTTGCTTGTATATCAGATTTATTGTGATATCGGACTCTTTACTGAATTTAAGTTAAATAATTCTGAACCTCTTATTTAATCCAATATTCGCCAGTCAATTAAAAAAGCAAAATATAAATAAATGAATCTTATGTATTCGAATTTTGTTTAATAAAGCACAGTTTATTAACGCAGTGTGGTTCTTACTGCAGCGTATTGGGAGACGATTTATTGTTTCCAGCCCTGGCATTGCAATAGTTCTAATATTATAAATAAAAGTAAAAAAAAATGTATTTATATATTTATCTTTATTAATATATAAACACCACACACACACACACACACACACACACACACACACGAAAATATAAATAGTTATCGTTTTTGGACAGGAATGCTGTAACTCACCTGACAGAATAAATTATGCAAAAAAAAACGAAGTGACATGAAATCCAGAGTTTTTCTAACAAGCAAGAGCAATTTCCTTCCTTCACCTGAAACTTTCGCTCTTCCAAATTTTATAAGTTTCTTGTTTTTTTTCTGCAAACTTTTAATAATTTTTTAGAAATTATGATGCAGCATTTTTTACAAGCTTGCAGAACGATTTTCAGAAGTTTGTTCATACCATTCAATTACGTCACTGATACATTAATTAAAAGGGGGGGTGGGGTGGTGGGGGTGGGGGGTTGAGTGGTTGGGTGGGTAACTGCGGGTAACTGTTGATCCAGAAGCATTACTCGTCAGCAACTTAGCAATAAAAACAACTTACATTTTAATTGTATTTGTAAATTGCTTTATGTTATAGCAGCTGTAAATGGCCTGTCTCCTTCCTGAATCAATCCACTTCTTAATCGAATCATTATCACTTATATATTAACCATCAGTGTTATAGAGAAGTGCAGTAGATCAGAGCTACATCTCACACAAGATCTCATACAGTGCAAGAAATTCAATGAACATAATTCAATACGACTCTTTTTACTGGAGCCACAACTGCACCTCCACATACATCATCTCCAGCAGAAGCACTGATATTCACCTCATCTAATGGTTTCAGAGCATTTTCATACATTGTTTTTGTGAATTCCATTTTTCCTGGGGATTTGAAATTTTCTCCATAAATAAAAAGCTAAAGTAAAAAGCTTAACAACTGTTTTTTGGCCGACTTTTCCTTACGATGTCCAGCTTTTCTTGAAATTTCCATCCTGTAAACGTCCTTGTAAGTGCATCTGTGACCAAATCAGTTTCTTCTCCTCTGTCAGTCATTATGGAATAAAAAAACAGCTACTAATTTCACATGAATGTATTTGTATATTGATTGTGAACGTTGCTACAGACACTGGTTTGTGAGCTGTGACTAGTGACGCTCTCTGACCGTCCAATCAAAGTTTGTGAAAATGTTGATGTTATCGGATGCCTTCTAGAGGGCCTCTGTGTCAGCAATTCACAATCTGATTGGTTAAAACAACAACTTCAAGCACCATAGATTTGAATCTAACGAGAGCTCGTGCTGTTTATTTCTGTTTATTTCTGTTGGACTTGCATCAATACGTGAGGTGACGACTAAAATCTGACTGGATAGAAACTCGAACCGGAACTTAGACTCAGTGATACACTGGAGAGAAACACTATGAAATGAAGAGAATAGACTATTGAGAAGAATTTAATAATATTCATGGACAAATATATAAAAAATTAATTCAGTGATTCTGATAGAGTTTCGGTCTGCAGAGAAGGTCTTGCTGGTCCTGACGGAACACTGCTGCAATCCAGATCCCGACAGCAATAAAAATAAAATCATGAAGCATTGCCTAATGCAAAAAATAGATGAAATAGAAGTGTGCGATGTGGTGGTCAGGTGGAAACGTTAGCAGTCATATCTCTTCACACTGCGGTACGAGAGGCGCGCTATGAATACTGAAGTCAAGTTTGACAAAGCTTCATGTCACCCTTCATGGCACACAAGAGTCTTACAGAGTCTTAAAAATCCTCCCTGGGCTGTCAGGAAAAGCTTTTATAGTGCAGAGTCATCAGACTGGATCTGTGAGAGACGGATAAACAGACCTGAGCCGAACCCGGGACCTGTTCAGGAAAGAAATGTGTGCTGAGGAGAAAAAGCTGGAGATTTTCTATTAGGTTTTTTTTTTTGGCTCGAGGTTTCCAAATAAAATAAATATGTGGCAGGAAGGAAGTGAAAATGATTGATGTCGTTCTATTGCATGTTGTTTGTAGTATAGTGTAGTGTAATACACAGTAGTGCAGTCAGGGTCAGTAAATCCTTCTCTGCTGGTCTAAACACTATCAGAAGCACTGACCTACATTTACAACCTAAATTGTTATATTTGTTTCATGAAATTGTATTAATTAATTTGCATCATTTTATTCTCTTCATTTCATAGCGTTTCTCTCGGCTGCACTGCTTCAGTACGTGTATGTGGAGTGTAGATTTTTTGTCCAATCAGATTTTAGCCTCTATGTGCTGCCATGACAATCTAATCTGCCCAGAGCCTTCAGAATCAGTACTGCTGGACTTTTTACCTTAAAGACTATTAGCAATGGTTTCTTTACATTTTTTGTCATGTTATTAGACAAATATTGATTGTGAACTTTTCCAGATGTTGTAGGTGCACAGTTGTGGTTGTAGTGTGGAGGTTTGGAGTGTAACTGGATTTGTTGCTTTAGTAAAATGGTTTTCGCCTCCAGATGTGAAATGTCTCTCTGTAATGCCACGTGTTGTTATATTGTGTGTTTGTATTGTATTGATGGTTTCTATAATTGTGATGTGATAGTGGTGTATTAAGAGGTGGATTAAGTCGGGTACGTCCTCACTGAAGGCCCAGGTACCAAATACACGGCCCACCACTGATAATACATAGTACTGGTATCAACAAGTTTAGAGACTAGTTATGTAACATGGTAACAGATGGCAGCACAGTCACAGGGAGCACCGACCTTCGCACGTCTGCGATTTCATCATGAACAGCAACTCAGAACAAACAGAAAATATGAAATTCTGCATGAAACTGGGGAAATATGCCACAGAAATGTTTATTATGATTCAACAAGTTTACGGCAGTGCTCCATCAAGTTGTTTGAGGTGTTGAGTGGCAGTGCCCTGGATTAGTTCCGAGCAGTCCAACATGATAGAAAAAGTTCCTGCAGTTTTGCCCACAGCATTGGTCTGGGTTCAGACTCATCTCCTGGTGAATGAAGTTCACCTTACATCATTACAGACATGCCCAATGAACTCAACGTAACACATACATTTGCGTAATATGAAGGAAACTGTAGCTCAGTAATTAAGACTCTGGACTTCTAACCAGAATTTAAATCTCAGCAACACTGCTAGTACCTTGAGCAAGGTCCTTAAACCTCTCAGTCTTATCAGTTACCTATAATGTTATAAGTGTTATAATCTCTGGATAAGGGGGTTTGGATAAGAGATCTGGACTAGGGTGTATGGAAAAGGATGTCTAGTTAAGGGTGTCAGGTTAAGGTCATGTGGTTAAGGTCGTCTGGGGAGGGTGTCTGGGTAAGGATGTCTGGTCAAGGGTGTCTGGTTAAGGGTGTCTGGGTAAGGGTGTCTGGGTAAGGATGTCTGGTTAAGGGTGTCTGGGTGAGGGTGTCTGGTTAAGAAGGGTCTGTGTAAGGGGGTCTGGGTAAGGGTGTCTGATTATAGGGGTCTGGGTAAGGGGGTCTGGTTAAGGGTGTCTGGGTGAGGGTGTCTGGTTAAAGGAGTCTGGGTGAGGGGGTCTAGGTAAGGGTGTCTGGTTAAGGGGTTCTGGGTAAGGCTGTCTGGGTAAGGGGGTCTGGGTAAGGGTGTCTGGTTAAAGGGGTCTGGGTGAGGGGGTCTGGGTAAGGGTGTCTGGTTAAGGTCATGTCTTAAATTTCTGCTGCTCAAAAATTTGTTTACTAAGGAGATGCTGGATATTAAAACAGTTAATCAGCTAAAACAAATATTCAGGTTACTTTTCTTCATTTACAAGTGCGTAACCCACGTACAGTCACATTTACTGGAGTTGCAGCTCGGTTCCAGTGCAACCAAACTAAAGAACACGGTCTACAAATATCTCAGGTTTGGTCCCATGGTGTTTCTTGGCCACATGACAGCTTTTAATTTACAGATTTTTTATTTAAAACAGAAGATTTTTCACAATTTCGTAAACAGGTTTGTATTTTGTTCCAAAATTCCTGTTCTTCAGGAATGTTTGAAATGCCAAAATGTGATATCACACCATCTTTCCTGAATGCATCTTTTTAGCAAGGTTTTAAACGGATGAAAAGATGGCAGGGTGAGGTTCCCATCTGTCACATGGTGACACATTGCCACTTTTCAGCACTTAGCTCTACCAGTCAGGAGATAAAATAAGGTTTGTAAAAAAAAAAATCTGTTCATTTTCAGATCTGGTGGCACTGAAGAAAAGGAAGAATCGAAGATTCTGTATGTTCGTAGGTTTTGAGGCCAGTATTCATTTCATTTAATGAGTCTTGTTAAATGTTAACAGACGCAACTGCAGCTTTAATGAAGAAATGGGCGACAAATCCAGAATAAGAATCAAGAACCCGGGTCATCAAGGAGCAGAAGGTCAAAGGATGAATTAACAGAGTAAACTGGCACCAGAAATGAGAAATGGCACTGGTTTAAATCCAGAACAGCATAACCAGGGCAAAATTGTGTGTTTTCTGGATGTTGTAGTCAATTGCAGCCATGTTCATTTGCCACATCTGCTGCTGGGGGTTGGATTGTGAACTGCTCTGTAACTGACCACATCCAAGCACTCAATCTGTAGAATCAGAAGAAAATTGTTTCTGTGTTTTAAGTATTTAATATGTTCTGTTTTACATGTTATTCATTCATTCATCTTCAGTAAGTGCATCCTCCTGGTCAGAGTTGCAGCAGATCTCAGGGCGTGAGGCGTGAAACACTGCTGGGTGGGACATCAGGCTCCTGTGCATCCATATGCTCCACCTAGGAAGTGTGAAATCCGAGTTCTTCATGATGTCATTTTTGGCTTCCAAGCATTCGAGCTGCAAAGTGTGGGGAAACACATGAATGCCTCCATGTTTGTCTTTTGTTGGTAACCAGCAGGTTACTGTAACTGGCCAGGATGTGAACAAAAGAGTGAACTGGAGAGTCAAGCGAATAAGTCTGCATGTTGATTTCAACCAAAAGTGTGTGGGTTACATCAAAAAGTTTTGAGATGAAAAAGTCTTTTTTAATCTTTTTTTCTACATTTCCTTTAAAATAGTCTCCTTGCACAGCAATACAGTGCTCCTAGCGTTCCTGCCACTTTTGGAATGTTTCCTGGAAGTCTCCTATTTAAAGTGCGTCAATTACCTTCTGTGATTTGCACTGGATCTCCGCAATTGAGTCAAAATGGCGACACTTGAGCTAGATCTTCATACTCAGGATGAGGGTGAAGTCTGCAGAAGCCAAATTTGGTGAGTAGGGCGGGCTCAGAAGTGCGATTGTGTTGTTTTTGTCAAGAAACTGACGTGTGAGGTGGAGCTTGGTGACAGAGTATGCATGTGGTTAGAATCGCCGATGTAACGCACATGGTCAAAACAGCACCAGTTGCACGGCTCAGTACACAGTATAATCTTTTTTTGGCACACTGACTTATGTAAGCCGGTGCTCCCTGTGACTGTGCAGCCTTGTGCTGCCATCTGTTGCCGTGTTACAAAACTGGTCTTGAACATTTTGATATCAACTTGTATAATTCAACACAATTAAAGAAAAAAAGTGCTACTTTGTTGTTCTGTTCATCCTGGGAGCAGCCATGTTCATCTCATGTCTCTTCCTGAACTCTGAGGAGCTCAGGGATTAGGAGAATGAGACAGATTCCAAGAAATTGGAAAATAAAAGATTTGTAGATGTCACAAGAATACATTTTATCATTATGGGACAGAGTAAAGAACACAATTTAAAAAAAATAGAGGAAGAGAAGCCCTGTGGGACTTCAGTCAGATCCTGCATGGAGAAGAAGGTGGTGAAGATATCAATCAACAAATCCACAGGATTAATAATACTTTGGCTGGTCCACCAGCTCAGCTTTTGAAGCCAGACTGGTTGGAATAATTTAACTGAAACGTTTTTTGGCCTTTATGTGATAAAATGGAGAAGGTCTTTGGAGATTTCTGGTGAATCGAGGATGGGATAGGAGCCAGTCAACACGTGGTGGGATTATTGGACATTTGGAGGATTTGAAGCAAGAGGAGAGAAATGTTTTGGAATATATTTATTTTCTCTAAAAAAAAAAAAAAAACACATAAAAAACCAAATGAGGGGACCATGTGAAGCTTTCAAGTAGGAAGTTCAGGAGTTTTTGTTTTTTCCTGGTTGGAGGCTGGAGGAATTGCAGGAGTTACACCCTCCAGATAGACGAAGCATCCACAGAGGAAAAACCCACATGGACTATAACTTGAGCTCAGGATCTGGGACTGGAGCTGTAAGATGACAGGACTATTGATTTTTTTTGTTAAATATTTGATGTCTCATGGTAGTTTTCACTTCCTTGTGGTGCTCATTGTATCTTCTGGGATTTGAGTTCCTGAGGCCTGGTCTATTTCTGTCTCTGGAGGCAAGCATCAAGGAGCTACAGGAAGTGGGTAAAATAAGACATTTGGAAGCCAGTCAGGCTGAGGTACGATTCGGAGTAGTCAAACCCTGCAGAATGCAAATACAGAAGTGAAGAAGCACTTTAGTGGCCTTCTGGGAGAGAAATAGTGAAAATTGCAATAACTCAAAAAGGAACTGGATACACGTCCAGGAAGGAGAAGTTTAATACAGAACTAAGACCAAATGCTCCTCCTGTTTCATGCAGGAAAACCTGCATACCTGAAAAAGACCTCCGGTATCTTCTAAAAATAATAACTAAAGAGGGTTAACTTTCTAAAATTAATATCTAAAAAAAATAAAGCAGCTCAGTCTTGTTGAGATTCAGGTTCAGGTCATGTTCATTGAGATCCAAATCAGAACCTGGATATCTAATGGTAAGAGTCAAGAAAAAGGTGAATTATTTGTAGATGTTATAAGAAGATATTTCATCATCATGAGAAAAAAACTGAAGTGTCGAAAGCACTAAGATGTGCGCGACACCAATCAAATTCTTCATGGAAAGGATGGATGATGGCCACCTGAAGATATGAAGATGCCGAAGGATATTAAGGTTAACATTAGTAAAACATCGAGAAGGATTGGTCTGGATGTCGTTTATGGCAGATTCTGATGCATTTGTAGAACCTCATATGTTCTTTTTAAGCATGTTTTGAGAAGGTCTTCTGAGATTTCATGGATCAGATGTGATTCTTTGGAGATGTATTAGGATTTTTGAAGGATTTAAAGAAAGAGAATAAAAATGTGTTGGAAGAAGATGAAGAAGTGATGTTGGAATGATGATGAACATGAAAGTTAACATAGATACAGGTAACGCTGAGAAGTTCTTCATTTAATCACATTTCTCCAAGTCATTCTTCACTAGCTCAGGAGCAAACACAAAGAACCTTGTTTTTTTCTGGGGAACCCTGGAGTAGAGTAGATCAGATAAAGAAGAAAGCACAAGGTCAGAAAAGCAGTGTGGTTCTTAGTAGGAAGTAACTGATTGTAAGTGCTTGACCTTCTCCTCCATCGCTTGACCCAAGCAAATGGTTGCTATTCTATCAGTGAATTGCTCTTAAGACCATTTAAAAATGCAGCTCTGTAAAATTCTGAGCTTCGTTTCCAAAAGGCATGAAATAAAATCAACTCATTGTTTATTTTAAAGGAGAGTTTTTTTTCAGCACGAACACAAACAAATAATTTCTTCAGATTTCTATAAAGATAAAGCAGATATTCGTGCGTTCCATCAGAGAATATAAGAACTACAGCATCATGCTCAGAAGTCTGAACAGGCTTTAAACTGAAGCCCAAACCCTGCTCTGAATCACACACACATCTAATATTAATAACAATAAAGATATGGAGTAAATCCTGGTGCTGTTTTTCCATTATATTTCTCATTGAAACATTTTCTTCTTCTCAAATTCATCTTGTGCTTCGGGTCGTTTATCAAACTCACAGTATTCACTGTAGAAGTTCCACCAGACGCTAAACTCCTCCATGGAGGTCAGTGAGGTCATTAGGAAATGTGTACAATCGCTTTCACTCTGGATGGAACTGGAACCGGATGTTACTATGGTTACAGGTGTTTATAAGCAGCACATTAATTTAGATTCGACTGACAAACGCAAACTACCAACACTCTAAACTCACACCTGAACTCTTTTCACCCAATCACAATCCAGTATTCACACCTGAACTCCATCCAGCCAATCACAATCCACTATTCACACCTGGACTTCTTCTAGCCAATCAGAATCCACTATTCACACATGTTTTTACAGCCAATCACGATCCACTATTCACATATGAACTTCTTCTAGCCAATCAGAATCCACTACTTACACCTGAACTCTTTCCAGCCAATCACAATCCACTATGCACACATGAACTTCTTCTAGCCAATCAGAATCCACTATTCGCGCATGAACTTCCAGCCAATCACAATCCACTATTCACACCTGAATTTCCAGCCAATCACAATTCATTATTCACACTATCCAGGAGATAAATGATGATTATGATATTTATTTACTATTAGAATAATTATAATATTCATATCATAATTAATTAAGTGCAAGGCTGCTCTAACTCCATGCTATAATAATAATAATAATAATAATAATAATAGCTATCATAATAATAATAATAATAATAATAATTGAGATGAGTTTGTCTCGTTATAAAAGCGTACGTTTTTTTTGCTACATTTTATTTTAACGCCTTCCTTCACACCCCGTCTGAGAAGCGCATTACTAAACGGATCACAGAAGCAGAAGCAGACGTTCTCATTACCCTTTCATAAATGGACACCTTCAGATGACAGAGACCGAGTCGGTGCGAGTTGTTAGCGTTTGCTCTGACATTTACACCCTCCTTCATCAGCAACCCCTCCACCCGCACCCCCCTCTGCCCCTCGCCCCTCCACCCTGCCCTCCCTTTTTATTGGTCTTTTTTTTGGACGATCTTTTTAATGAGGCACTTCAGGCTCAGCTGTCATTTCTGTTTCAGGAGGCATCAAGTGTGTGCTGTGTGTTAAAGGAAGATGATCTTTAATAGATTTGTTCAGATTAATGGAAATTAGACAATTAATCCTGAACTTTAAAGCGGTGTTGAGGTGAGCGTCTGATGCGGTTCTGAATTCTTACATCAGAGAACAAACATGGGTTTGGGTTTACATTAGATGTTTCAAACGAGGACGATAGAGAAAGCAGAATGATGTGTTTTGAGACTTTGAGGCCACAGATCTGGTCTCTTTCTCTAAATGTTCTCCCTCAGACGCCATAAAACTGGCAGTAGACCTCGTTATTGATGGTGAGGCCCCTGGGGATGAATTCTGGATGCACAGTGTGGTGAATGTAGAAACAGATGATGAGCATGCACTCGGATACTCCTGCCACGCCTTTTTCGGTCGTGGAGATGACGAGCTCTTCACTGTGAAGAATGTTGTTTTGTCTTAAGGTTGTAACCGTACACTTGAGGTTCATCATCTGTGATGATTCTCCTCATGAAGGACGGAATGCTGCTGGAGTTCTCAGCAAACTTCGACATAGTGTTCCTTCTGCTCCTGGGTCAACAGCCTGCCGCACGTTCAAATCCCACGTGAGGATCGCCTGGAGTGCTCCGTATGAAACACTGAACACGGCAGCGATGTTGTGGATTGTTCTCGGACGATCCTCATGCATGAGTTACTGAGAATAGGTTTAGACATGTTCCAGGGTTGAGCTTGTTGAAGGTCTTCCTGATCTTTCATCGACTTCTAGAGATGTTTTTTCACTATTTAAAACACCTCAATGGACTTGTTTGCAGCATTGGAGTAAACTTGCAGAATCACATCAAATGTGTCCGTGGCAGATTTGATCAGTTTCACGTCGGATTTCACATTTGCTCTTTGTTCTAACTTTCAGACGTGGTAACACGTGAGCAGAGTTATGAAGGTTGGTGCTCCCTGTGATTGTGTGTGCTGCCTCGTGCTGCCACCTGTTGGTGCGTTACCAATCCAGTCTTAAAACTTTTAGAGATCACCTCGTATAATATGGGTGCTGCTGCTGCTGCTGCTGCTGCTGCTGCTGATGATGATGATGATGACAGCACAATCCCAGACTTGCTCCTCAGACCTCAGCGTGAAAACATTATGCACATCTCTTGTAAATAATCCATAAAACCCTGGACATTGTGCTCTGAACCTCGGGCAGCCTGCAGTTCTGTTAGTTTTTATTCAGCCCAGCAGCCTTATTCAGCTGATAAACGACTCCTGATGCTGAATTTAAAGCGAAGTGGCGGGTCGAAGGTCATCTCATCATCCTGGCTATAAACCCTGGTCACGTCCTCGAGCTCCAGTCCTATTGATGATGATGATGATGGTGATGAGCATCACAGACACAAGACCGGTCTTATTACAGATTCTGTAGCAATGAAGCGGGAATGAAATGACTCAATTACAGAAGATAAAGGAGATAAACAGCACTCGGAGTGAATATCTGTCTTCTTTCGCTTCCTTTTCTAACCCCAATGATTTTCCATTAAAGACGGATTCACAAAGCTGGAGAATTAAATCATCGTAATGAAACGGATCTGCCCTCTGGGCACTCGGCTGGAAAAGAAACACTTTGTGTGTGTTACAGTGAAATACAACACTGAAGCTGATTATTTCCCTCAAACTGCACATCCCCCAGTGTTTTATTGCTCTTACACCACCGAGTCATTCTTTAATTATTCAGAATAAGAATAATTAGAAGGATGTGAAGAAAGCTGCTTCCAGAAAGTTCTCACAGAGCTTCACTTTTTCCACATGTTGTTATGTTACATCTTTTTTCCAAAATGGATTAAATTAATGATTTATTTTAATTTGTGTATAAACATAATGACAACATGAAAAAGGTTTGTTTAAAATCTCTGCAGAATTATTACAAATAAAATCACATGTACAAAAGTATTTACAGCCTTTGCTGTGACACTCAGAATTGATCTCAGATGCATCCTGTTTCCACTGATCCTCCCTGAGATGTTTCTACAACTTGATTGGATTCCACTTGTGGTCAATTTAGTTGATTTATTGTTTGCACTTGGTTGCACATGATGTACTTTATGTGGTGAGGACACTTACTTTAGTCCTCAGCTCTGTGTTGTGTGGTGGAGCTCTGTGTTGTGTGATGGAGCTCTGTGTTGTGTGATGGAGCTCTGTGTTGTGTGGTGGAGCTCTATGTTGTGTGTTGTAGCTCTGTGTTGTGTGATGGAGCTCTATGTTGTGTGATGGAGCTCTGTGTTGTGTGGTGGAGCTCTGTATTGTGTGATGGAGCTCTGTGTTGTGTGATGGAGCTCTATGTTGTGTGGTGGAGCTCTATGTTGTGTGGTGGAGCTCTGGGTTGTGTGATGGAGCTCTATGTTGTGTGGTGGAGCTCTGGGTTGTGTGATGGAGCTCTGGGTTGTGTGATGGAGCTCTATGTTGTGTGATGAAACTCTATGTTGTGTGGTGGAGCTCTGGGTTGTGTGATGGAGCATCAAACTCGAAAAGACTTGAGGCTGTAATTCATGCCAAATGAGCTTCAACAAAATATTGAGCAAAAGCTGTGAATATCTACGTGCATGCGATTTATTTATTTATTTATAAGTATTATAATTTTTTATAAATTAGCAAATATTTCAGATCTTTCACATTGTCATTATGGGCGTTTGTTTGTAGAATTTGGGGAAAAAAAAATACAAAATTAATCCATTTTGGAATAAGGCTCTGAAGCTCTGTGGAAACCTACTGGATTTGCTGAAAGTTCTTTTCACACTGGAGACTCCTCCCACAGAAAATCTCACTGTTGCAACAAACCTTATTAACAAATTCTGCTGTTATAAAAAAACGAGAGAAACTGCAGTAGTGTTGGTGTTGATGCAGAAATCATTACTGGAAGCAGTTCTTCATTTGTCATGTTTTGATATTTGTCTATCTTACCAATTATTTTAAAGGGGCGGAGCCAATAACCTCATGTGACGTTACTACGTTACTACTTTATGCACCAATCAGATCTCTGTACTGCGCTGAACGTTTTGACGTGTCACATGACCATGTTGTGGCGTTTCGCATTTCCACATATTCTTTTTTGTCCCACTGTTCCCTCAATCTTCTTATCGCATCTTCTTGTTTTATCCTTTCATCTCATCCTACAGTTGTCTTGTCTCATCCTTTAGTTTTCTAATCTTGTCCTGTCATCTCTTGCTCTTATTCTCTCCTCTCGTCCGTTTATTTGTTTCATTCTCTCATTCTCTTGTTTTCTCATCTTCTCGTACTTTTCCTCTCATTCTCTTATCCTCGTATTCTTTTCCTCTCATCCTCTTCTTCTCTTATCTTCTTGTTCATCCTCCCATCCTCACCCATGACCTTTCTCATGTTAAATTATTAACCTCTTCTCATCCTCTCTTTCTTTAGTTTACTTGTTGTCTTATCCTCTCATCTCATCTTCTGGTCTTTTTCTATCCTCTCCTCCTCTCCTCCTCTCCTCCTCTCCTCCTCTCCTCCCCCAGTATTTGTCTCAGGTTAAATCATTAACCATCATAATTTCAGTTTCCTTCCTGCTTTGGAGATTCCTGACCTTTCCAGCTTTGCTCAATGTCCAGATATTGATTTTCCCATCGAGGCAGCACTTCTCCACTCCACCACGCCAAATGATCTTCTCTCCTCAGCACAGGAAGTGACACGGGTTTCCTTTCTTCTCCTCATCCTGAAGAGGGAACGGAATAAAATACGTCTCCTCGACTCCTGCTGTAATTTCCTTATCTGTGTGACCTTCACTTTACTTCACTGCAGATTTGATTGCCATCATTCCAAGATCTGTTGTTTTTTAACGTGTGTGTGTGTGTGTTTGTGTGTGTGTGTGTGTGTGTGTGTGTGTGTGTGTGTGTGTGTGTATCACTTCATATTCATCTCTCTTTTAATTTTTTTATTATAATCTTTTATAGAATCATATAAATGGTGACACAGAGAAACTTCTCGCACTTGTCTGATGACTGACCTTCACTCGTCTGCTTCATTTTTCTGTCACACTCCTAATGAATGTTCTCGTCTCTAAACCACGAGTTCGACCTTTTATGTCCTTGTTTTCACTTTTCTAATTGTTTTCAACATTACACACAGAGGCTTGAGACAGATGCAAATGTGGATTTGTAGCTCAGAAAAAGGCTGAAGAATCCAAACCTGAAGTTTGGAGATTAAAGTTCAGTGCCAGTGGAACAAAATCACAGTGAACTTTTACATCCATGAAGGAACACAAGGACACACAGAGGTATAAATACACAACAGAAGAAAATATCCAAAAAGAGAAATGTGACTCATTAGGGAAACGACCGATAGCAGGACCGAGGTGGAGACACCACACGCTGCTGCAGTTCAGACCTCAGCTCGAGTTTCTCTTCTCTCTCATTTTAACGTTCTCCATGTCCATCTGGGTTTCTTCTGATTTTCCTTCTTTGGTTTCATCTTTTTGAACAGAAATCTGTGAGATGCTGCATCTTCACTGTGCTCTCTGAAGGACCAACACCGTGTCCAGTGTGCACTCCAGAATCCAAACACATCATTCATTCATTAATCTAAGAGAAAGAAGGGATAAATTAATAAAAAAAACGAGGGGGGAAAGAACGGATGAAGGAACAAATGAATAAACAAATGAAAGAATGAATGAAGGAACAAGTGAAAGAATTAACAAATAAATGAATGAATAAAGGAATTAAGGATTAAATGAATAAAGGAATGAATGAATGAACAAATGAATAGATAAATGCATGGATGGATGAGTGAATAAATGAAAGAATAAATGGACAAATGAATGAATGAATGAATAGAAAGATAGATAGATAGATAGATAGATAGATAGATAGATAGATAGAAAGATAGATAGATAGAAATATAGATAGATAGATAGATAGATAGATAGATAGATAAATGAACAGATGAATGAATGAATGAACAGACAGATGGACAAACAAATAAATGAACAGGTGAATAAGATTAGAAGTAAATGCACGAGTTGCAGCTCCACATTGTCCCTGTAATTGTTTTCGTCATTCGTTCCTGTAGAACTTTCATACTGGTCCATAAACTCCATCAGATCCATCATCAACCCAATCATCTGCACTCTCAATACGATCCCCTCTGCTGCTCTCAGTTACTGTTTACTCACTGAAAACTATTTCTGAGTGTGTGTGTGTGTGTGTGTGTGTGTGTGTGTGTGTGTGTGTGTGTGTGACAACATATTTCTTGGTGAAAGTGATGAAGATGATGAAAGTGATGAAGGTGCAGCCATGTAGTTCCTGTTCCTGGAGTTTGATTATATTGTCTCTTTACGGTTTGATACGGAACAATGGAAAGTCGTTTGGTTTGAAGGATCAGGAACATCACCTGGTCCTCAGAAAGGTTCCTCCTGAATCAGGAGCATTGCTTCATCTGCTCGCTGAGACTCAGACTGATTTCAGGAAAAGCAGACGATCAGGAATAATCAATGGACGGATCGAGATTGATGCTTTCAGGCATTTAATCCTGTTTAAACCCACTCAGTGTGCATCGCTAACAACCACCGCTTGTGTACGCCATCCATCACACACACACACACACACACACACACACACACACACACACACACACACACACACACACACACACACACTTCGTTAGAAGACGCAGAAAATAAACATTACGCTGAGGGTTTATTCCTCACTCGCTGCAGCTTCTTTAGTGCCTCGTATTTCCTACGTCCTGTAGTGTCATATTTACAGTAGTGTGCAAAAGTTTGTGCACCCTTACAGCTTCACACAGCCGATGCGCCTCAGAGTAACACACCCAGGAACGAGATGTTACGGGAAAACAATCATTGTGAAGTTGATGAATTTTCTGACAGGACGTTTTGAAGTGCTAGTTTTTCCTTTTTACGCTGCAGCATGTGGCTGAGGAGTACAAGAGTTTTTACTCCGTCCTGAAAATGTTCTTGTAGCGTGTGTGTCCATGTGAAGCTCTGTTCCTTGTGTTTTTTCAGAGTACACACAGGTTCATCAATATTTTGACTGAAGAATGATTTTGGAAAATGCCAAAAAAAATAAAAACAAGTCCACAAGTCATAAAGCATTAATATGAAAATGTTTGTTAATCGATTTGAATTAAAGATGAATTTTTTATTTCCATTTTGGTAGCAAAATTTTTGCCAAGAATTGCCTCTATTGTAAATATTCTCGAGTCATCTATAGAACTAAACGTTTTAAAAAGATCTATAATTGTGTGTGTATATATATATATAAAATTGTAAATGAACAGCTTCAGGAACACAAGGTTTCACTTTTCATCGTTTGTTTATAGAGAAAAAAAAAAAAAATCTTTTTTGAACATTTACAAAAATACAAATTTATTTAAAAATTACAATTTATTGGCTTTTCACTATGTGACAAATATGTGTATTTGTTATTACACTATGTGTAATAACAAATAAGTATATACATTTGATATATTTGAATATATTTAAAAAATGAATGAAATTTTGTCATGTTCTGGATAAATTTGAAACAAAACGTTATTTATTTACTTTGGAATTCATTAAAAATTACGATTTTTTTCACAGATTTAAAAAATTTATCAATATACAGTAAATACTTTTCAAAAAAATGATAAATGGGAAATGAAATGAACACAGGATAATTATTTATTATAGTTATATGTGAGTTAAAGCTTTAAGATGAAACTGAGTGAATGATATTGTCGTCTTTTTCTCATGTCTTTTCCCTCTGACGTCACGGCTGATTCAGAGAGAGATGAACGATGTGATCTGTCACGTGCACAAGGCGTCTGTTTTATTACCTCTTGATACGTTTATTCGCCGTTTCTCTCGCTCTTCCTCTCGCCTTCCTCACGTCTCACGCCGGGTTTGATAGACGATGACAGACTGAGGCTGAGGGATCGATTTAGGATTGTAGAAGAAAACACACTTCTCCATTGGTCTGTTCTGAAACTCCATTTCACCTCATCTTTTTTCTCTCCCTCAACAGTTCTTCATCCTGCTGCTTCTGATCTTCCTGCTGGAGATTCTGTTCATCATCCTCTTCTTCGCCTATCAGGATCGGGTAAGTTCCGCTACTTGATGTTATTATAAGCTCCACTCTTCTGAGAAGATGTTCCACTGGATTTTGTGGAGATTTAAAGCATGAACAATTCATTGTGCAATCGGGTTGAAGCTCTTTAGCAGGAGATCTTTCACGCCAACCCATAGACAGCAGATCTTCATGGTTGTGGCTTTGTGCACAGGAGCATTGTGCTGAACATGCTGAAACGGGTTTGGGTCTCCTAGTTCAAGTATATGGAGAAGTAGATCTTACTGCACTCAAAGACATTCTGTAGAACTGCGTTTCTCCTGAATCCTGAACTCACTCAGCTTCCAGGTTGTTTATCACACGAGTTTGAAGAGAATACTAATCGATCAAACCTGAAACCAGCTGCTCGCTTAATTCTGTGTAGATTCTTTTATTTCACGCTGCTGCTGTTCGACTCGTCTTCAATCCAAACGAGTGAAAAATGGATCATTATCCAGAGTTCAGGAGCTTCAGAGCTTCAGAGATGCTTGTGGTTGTTGTATTTTTTATAGAGATGCACTTTATTTCACAGCACTGAGCCGAGCTACAGAACATCTGTGGAGAAGAATCGCAGGTGTGAAAGAAAAAGATAAAAATCCTATACAGGGTGTTAAAATTCTCAGAGACGTTTCAGTCGAAAGCAAAACATTTATCAGTGTGATTAGAAAACAAAAATCTGTTATAAACCAAAAATAAATAAATATACAATCAATATTCAATTAAATTAAAATATCAGATTGTTGAAACAGTGAGACAGAAACCTTCAGTCTAACACCTGATCTGATTATTATAATAATTACAACAATAATAATAATAATAATAAAAAAAATAATTCATAATAATAATAATAATAATAATAATTATTATTATT
>MU551585.1:750810-763778 GCA_024362625.1 Silurus asotus
TCTCTCTCTCTCTCTCTCTCTCTCTCTCTCCCTCCCTCCCTCTCTCTCCTTATCCTGTTTTTGTTTGTCTCTATAGAAATGATATCTACAGTCAGAGCTGTTCATATAGAATTTATCACCAATCAGAGTCCGTTTTCAGCTGTCATAAAGGGTTTATAAGCAGCTATAATGTAAACCTTCTTATAGACGTTTCCATCTCTGATTGTTGGTCTTTTCTGTGCTGGTGTCTGTAACTGCAGAAGTCTTTAACAATAAAAGTGAATAATGAGAAACATCGTTCAAACGAGATGCAATTAACGTCTCCAACTGACTTCATCACACGGTAATATATTAGCAACTAACGCACTTCAGAGCAGACGTTAACGTCTAATATCTCTCCGTCTGCCCGGCATTATATCACATTTAAATTAACAAGACATGATCAGCAGATTACTGTCCATCTGTCAGTCTCTCTGTCTGCTTGTTTCTCTCTGTCTGTCTATCTGTCTGTCTGTATGTCCATCTGTCTGTCTTTCTGTCTGTCTATCTCTGAAGGTCCTTTTGTCTGTCGGCCTGTCTCACTGTCTGTCTATTTGCCTGTCTCTCTGTCTATCAGTCAGTCTTTTTTCCTGTCTCTGTCAATCAGTCAGTCTGTCTGTCTGTCTCTCTGTCTGTCCCTCTGTCTGTCTGTCTGTATGTCTGTCTGTATGTCCATCTGTCTGTCTTTCCGTCTGTCTATCTCTGAAGGCGCATTTGGCTGTCAGTCTATCTCACTGTCTGTCTATTTGCCTGTCTCTCTGTCTATCAGTCTGTCTGTCTGTCTGTCTGTCTGTCTGTCAGTCTGTCTGTCTGTCTGTCTGTCTGTCTGTCTGTCTGTCTGTCTGTCTGTCTGTATGTATGTATGTCTATCTGTCTGTCTTTCCGTCTGTCTATCTCTGAAGGTGCATTTGGCTGTCAGTCTGTCCCACTGTCTGTCTGTTTGCCTGTCTTTCTATCTCTCTGTCAATCAGTCAGTCTGTCTGTCTCTCTGTCTATCCACCTGTATGTCTTTCAGCTTGTCTGTCTGTCTGTCTGTCTGTCTGTCTGTCTGTATGTCTCTTTTCCTGAGTGTTCACTACATAAAGTGTAAAGTAATGGACTTTCTAAACTTCACTACATTATAAGACTATTAAGAAGCCATCTGAGATTCAGCCTGACAAGTCTTCAATAATCCTATGTTTCTCTCTCTCTCTCTCTCTCTCTCTCTCTCTCTCTCTCTCTCTCTCTAAAGAGGGATTATTTTTGCTTTTACTCGTCTGCTTCTCACTGGAGATTTGTTTTTTTTTTTGCTCTCACAAATCCCACTTCAATCACTTTCTCCTTTCATCATTCGTCATTATCACACTTTCCCTCTGCATGCTGAGTGTCGCGTCCACACTGCGGAACGTTCTAGATATTACTGAGCTGTCACTGAGATACACTGCGCTGTAAAAGTATTCACCCCCTTTTACCTCGTCCACATTTTATAATGTAACACGATGAAAGCCGAGGCAGAGGATTACAGACTTCCAACACTTTGAACTTTTAACTGTGTACAAAATAATTCTTATAAATAATTTCATTTAAAGATCTAAATAAAAATAAAGCTGTACAGTGTGTAATGAGGAACATTTGTGACCTGCTTATGGTATGAAAGTAAACTGATGTTGTTTGTATGTTGGGTTGAATAAATCTCAGTGCTACTGCAGTTTATAGGATGATGTGGATGAGGTTGATTTTCTGGATCTACAGTGGCTTTTATGGCTTTTGGGACACGTCTTAAAAAAACACATAAGAACTGGACAGTAAATTAGTGAAGTCCAAATTGGACATTTGTGTCTCCACCAGAAGAACTTCTGTAAGAAGAACAGAAGAGAAGATGTGATCAGACTCCCTCACCCCCCCACACTCACACATGGAGGTGGAAGTTGAATGGTTTGGGGTTGTTTTTGGAGCAGTGAAGATTCCAGAAAGTGAAAGTGAACCATCATGTCTCTCATTCCACACTTCATCACCGTGCAGTTCCGTCTGGACTGCGGCTCATCGGAAGCGACTTCACCGTACAACAAGACGACGAGCCGAAGTGATAAACACGTCTGAGTTCTGTAGGTGTTATTTAGAGAGCAGACAGAAGTCTGGAGTGATGTCTATCATCATGGAACCACCTGCCCAGACACCACACCTCAATCCTACTGAACAGCTCTGAGATGAAGAAGAAAATCTCCATCTAGTGAAGAACATCTTTTACAAGAGCCACGGCAAAGAGTTTCAGCCTAGATTTGAAATACACCATGGTAACAATCATGCCTTTCTGCTTTGTAACTCATTTTCACACGTGGTGTAGTACGATGCAGTATTTAACGCAGTTTGAGATTGTAAACGATGCTCACGGCAGAGCTCCTTCAGCAGCGAGAGAGAGAGAGAGCGAGCGAGAGAGCGAGTGTGAGGCGTGAAATGAATTTCTGATGTTCCTTTGAGTATAAGATTTTATTTGTGCGCTCTAAAGATATAGATTCATCCTTCTCCTGCGTTCATGGGCTTTTCAGCGCTGTTGAATAATTAATGCGGGAAGTGTGTTTGGTGGAGCTGCTGCATGATTCGGTGCTGAACAGACTCATGCGTCACGGTTCAGGGCTCTCTGGAAACGTGACGAGAAGGTTCAGGGTTCAACGCTGGTTCTTTGTCTCTCTCTCACACATAAGCTCTCTGCAACACAGAAAAGAAATCAACAATTATGGAGAAATAATCAGGATGATGCTTCATTACATTCCAACATCTGCATCTTCTGACGTATTTATTCCTCTTCCACCACAGAAACTTTTCAACGTTCTACAGAACATTATGGATTTAGATTGTTTATTGTTATATGAGGTGGTATCAAAATGTTTTGGGATTTGATTTGTAACACAGCAACAGATGACTGCACAAGGCTGCATGCACGGTCACAGGGAGCACCGACCTTCATGTATATGTGCTAATCAGAAGAAAAAAGCTTTATTGCTGAGTATGTTTGCACTTTTAAGGAATTTGTTTTGGTGATAGAAGCTTCCAGGAGCACATTTTTAAAGTAAAACCGAAATAATAACAAAAAATAAAAGCAGAAAAGTTATAGCACATTTTTTATAAAGAAAATAATTAGAATATTATTGCACATAAAAGTACAGATTTAAATGAGTAAAAGTGAATTTTTCATGTATGTTATATTTTATTGCACAATGTGCAGAGTGTTTAGGTGTTCATGAGATTTCTGACTGCCTGAGAGAAGAAACTCTTCCTGTCGCTGCTGTCCTGGTGTTCGGGGATCTGTAGCTTCGGCCAGACGGCAAAAAGTTCAAAAAGCATTTGTCTTGGATGTGAAGAATCCAGGGGGTTTTCTCACTCTGGATGTGTGCAGATGTGCAAAATGTGCTGATACTGGAGACTCCTTCCATTGATGTTACCAGTGCTGTTCCATGCTTACAAGCCGTTGCTATAGTAACGGCAACACATAAGAACCAGCGGCTGTCAGAGCACACACACACACGCGCACACACACACACACACACACACACACACACACACACACACACACACACACACACACACACACACTGACCTACATTACAGAGCACCATGCAGTCAGTGATTAGAACACATTATATCAGAACGAGAGAAATATAATGAATCAGCACCTTCTGACCAATCAGAGTCCAGAATTCAACAGTGATGTGGTGATGATGATGATGATGATAATATTTATTTATTTATTTATTTATTTGTTTATTTAGTAGCACAACAGTGCAATTCAGATTAATTCAATCATTCAAATAGTTTATAATATATGAATGATTAAATAAAAAAGATATTTTGTAATTATTAAAACTTTTTTAATTACATTTTTTAAAATAAATTATAATTAAAAAAAAAATTTCACATCTGAATTTTTACAAATACATTTGAAAATACATAAATAAGAGACTATATAAATAAATAAATAAATAAATAAACGAATTAATTAATTAATTAACATCGCTACTGAATTCTGGCCTCTGATTGGTCAGAAGTTGTTTTATTTTAATGCTCACTTTCTAATCTAAGACATTCTCATTCTCAAGACGTCATCGTTTCTATAGCAACAGCTTGCTAACAGGATGCAAAATGCTCCAATAATAAAAAAGAGTTTTCTGTAAGGAGATGTTCACGGAGGGAGTCTCCAGTCCCAGAGGAGTTTATGGCCCTTGTTTTTTCTCAGAAACATGACCAGCTGTGGATTTTTTAGAGAGAAACAAGTGAGACATTATAATATTCAATTGAATAATATTTAAAAGTGTATTTGTTGATAATTGGTGTAGTATAAAAGGAATAAATCGAGTGGATGTGCTGTTAAAGGTGTGTTACAGAAACACCCCATCGTTCAGTTCCTGATTGTTCTACTCTAATATTTATGCAGTGTAATGATGTAACACAGTTATCGTCCAGGTTTCCCCGATTTCATCCAGATGCAGATTGGAGGGAAATGTTCATAAAGATTTCCCAGAAGATCCAAATAGTAGAATGTTTAGTTGTTGTTTTTTTGTAGCTTGTGATCGTGGCCACTTGTGATTACACGGCCATCTGGATTTACACTCGAGCTCTGTTATAACTGTGGCGTTTTGCTTCATTAGTGACTACGATGTTCCATTAAACATCTGCTGTTTTAAAGAAGAAAAGTACGGCATGTTAAAGCTGAAACACAGTCAGTAATGAACTCTAAGGGCTCAACAGCATGTACAGTGCAGACCCCCAGCAGATGAACATTCAGGTCTCTCCTGCACTACAAACCCAGTGAAATTAAAGCCAGACGACTCGTGATTGGTGCAAAAGAATATGTTTTTATTAGTGCACTCATTGTGATTTTTCAAAGATTTTTCAATAAATACAAGAAATATATATAAAAAAAATGCTTTATTCCCAAAATTCTAGCTTTTATTCATGTAGGAGGAAAAAGTTTTGCTTTGGAGCTATGAAGTGTGTTCTGAATGTGATGTAGTTTATGGGTTTGGGGTTTATTTATTTATTTATTTTTATTTAACTGCAAGAATTTATGCTCAAATTATGCATTAGTACGAACAGAATTGTATTAGTACTTCCTAATTTATTATTATAATTATTGTTGATGTTAATTATTATTATTATTCTGAGAGATTAGTAACTTTGCCTTTTGTTTATTTGTGTGTTTATTTGCACAGATTGACCGTTACGCTCAGAGCGACTTGAAAAAAGGCCTGCAGCTTTTTGGCACAGAGGGAAACATCGGCCTGACCAACGCCTGGAGCATCGTCCAGACCGACGTAAGCCATCAAACTCACAAAGATCTAATAACATCAACCTTCAACAGGCAGGATATTAAACTGACATGAGCGCTGAGCTACTCGACTCAGTTATCACAATATATGTCTAATAAACTAAATCTAAAGTTTAATATGATACAAAAGTTTATTAATAATCTGACAAAAAATGTGCTGCAGAAATTCAGAAATGCATTTAAATTATATATATAAAATACAGAGTTGTAATTTATTTTTAATTAAATATTTATGAAACCCTCAAAAATCTGTAACCTGAAAAATATTTAAAAAATAAAATAAAATGAAGCTAAAAACGCTGCTGCATGGCGGCTTGAATAAACAGCACTGTGAGTAAAAACGTCTCTGCAGGAATATTTCTCTTTATTAGAATCAGCAGTAGTGTTTTTTTGTGTTGAGGGAAAGAGTGAGATTTTGATTTAAATTGTTTAAATCGTTAAAAAGAAAAGAGAAGTGTTCTGTTCTCCGTCTGCGTCCTGCAGCATCACGGGATGGAATCTGATCAGGTTTAGTGCCGGGGCAGATGTCAGGCGTCGACGTGTGCAGACTGCAGACTACAGCGTAGAGCATGTTCAACCTAATGACCTGTCATAGAGCATGTGAGCGTGGAATTATGGCACATTAATACAAAATGAGACACATAAAAGAGGAGAGAGAGACAGAGAGAGAGAGAGAGAGAGAGAGAGAGAGAGAGAGGAGAGGAGAGGAGGGAGAGGAGAGGAGAGGAGAGGAGAGAGGAGGGGAGTATAATTCATGCATTCATTATTTTTACCTCACAGCCAATGGTCTTTTGACACCTGAGAGAGAGAAAAAAAAAGAAGAAAAAAAAAAGAAAAAAAAGAGAAAGAGAGAGAGAGAGAGAGAGAGAGAGAGAGAGAGAGAGAGAGAGAGAGAGAGAGAAAGAAAGAAAGAGAGAAAGAGAGAGAGAATGAGAGAGAGAAAGAGAGAGAAAGAGAGAGAGAGAGAGAGAGAGAGAAAGAGAGAGAGAAAGAGAGAGAGAGATTGAGGTGGAGTCAGCAGTCACATTTCTGCTTTTTTTTATTTTAAATCTACAGAAAGAAAAGGACATGAATCTGTGTTTGGAGTGTTTTAAATGTAAAAAGAGGTAAAAGGGGTTATTATCAGTCACCTGCACTCTACAGTCATGATACAGTGTCCTGGAGCACAGAGGGTTAAGGGCCTTCGTTTAAGGGCCCAAAAGTGGCAGCTTGGTGATCCTGGGGCTCAAACCACTGATCCTCGAGTTACTATTAACAGCTGTTTAGCACAGTTCTGAACTCTGGATTCTGATTGGTTAAAACATATGATTCATGTTTAATATCAGTACAATCCTGTACAGAACACGAGGCGGTAAAATGTCGAGATTAGTTCTGTAACACGCCAACAGAGTCACAGGGAGCACCGACCTTCAGAAGTCAGCGTGCACCTGGTATTGTTCTGAACTCGTGTGCACCATCACCAAGATTTCCTCACACAAGTTTCTCACTACTACTCACCGATACTCACTACTACTCACCACTACTCACCACTACTCACCACTATTCACCAATACTCACCAATACTACTCACCACTTTTCACCAATACTCACTACTACTCATCACCACTACTCACCACTACTATTCACCGATACTCACCACTACTTACCACTACTCACCACTACTACTCACCACTACTCACCACTATTCACTACTACTCACCACTACTCACCGATACTCACCACTACTCACCACTGCTACTCACCACTACTCACCGATACTCACCACTACTTACCACTACTTACCACTACTCACCACTACTACTCACCACTATTCACTACTACTCACCACTACTCAAGTCAAGTCAAGTTTATTTGTATAGCGCTTTTCACAACAGACATTGTCTCAAAGCAGCTTTACACAAATCAACAGTGATGGTGAATGGAGTAAATTTGTCCCTGATGAGCAAGCTGTGGCGACTGTGGCAAGGAAAAACTCCCTTAGATGTTACTACTCACAACTATTCACTACTACTCACCACTACTATTCACCAATACTCACCACTACTACTTACCACTACTACTCACCACCACTCACTACTACTCACCACTACTACTCACCACAACTCACCACCACTACTCACCACTACTCACCACTACTCAAAACTACTTCTCACCACTATTCACCACTACTCACTACTACTCACCACTACTACTCACCACTACTACTCACCACTACTACTCACCACTACTCCTCATTAGTCACCACTACTCACCATTAGTCACCACTACTCACCACTACTACTCACCACTATTCATCACTACTCACCAATACTCACTACTACTCACCACTATTACTCACCACTACTCACTACTACTCACCAGACTCTGCTCCTGTGGACTATTTTGAAGGTGATAGTGTGGAGACATACATAAATAAAGTATATCAGTGTGTGTGTGTGTGTATATATGTATATATGTGTGTTTGTGTGTGTGTGTGTGTGTGTGTGTGTGTGTGTGTGTGTGTGTGTGTGTGTGTGTGTGTGTGTGTGTGTGTTTGGTACAGCACAATACAGTATAGAATAGTATTTAATATAATAGTACAGTAGTATAGTACAGTATACAGTAGTATAGTAGTATAGAAGGATATAAAATATATGATATATATTTATAGTATAATAAATTATAGTTCAGAATAAAAGTTTTTTTGTTGTAATTAAAACTACATCAGAGAAACTTTAGACTTTTGCACTCAGACTTGTGCAGATGTATGGAGAGGAGTTTTATGGATTAATTCACTGTTCTGTACAGATGTGTAGATGTTCCACAGTGCAGTGGAGTGCAGTAAAGAGAGCATGTGGTTACTGTGCTGCTGCTGCTGCTGCTGTGTGTCACTCTGAAACAGAATTGTGGTAAATTAAAGATGTGCTGGAGAGATGAGATGAAGATACACTCCTGATTAAAGTGCATGAATCATGGATGTGGTTTGAAAGAGTCTTTGTTGGAGACAGAATTGCTCGGGATGTAATGAGATGCAGTGATGCCTTCAGATGGACATGTTGTTGGAGAACAAATGAATAGAGGATGAAATGAGGTTGAAGGAAAAGAGTTTTTGTGGTGAAGTGGGGTGTGTTTCTGTTGTAATTTGAAGTAATGATTGCTGTCATTGTTGTTTTGTTTGTAGTTTCGTTGCTGTGGCGTGAACAATCACACCGACTGGTTCGAGGTGTACAACACAACCCGCGTCCCAGACTCCTGCTGTCTGGAGTACAGCGACAACTGCGGCCTGGAAAACCCGGGGACCTGGTGGACCGCTGTATGTAAAACACACACACACACACACACACACACACACACACACACTCACACACACACACACACACTGTTATAGATTCTCAGCTCCCAGTATCTTATTGATTTTGACTCAGCCGGTTCCTCGGGGATCTTTATATCTTCTGCGCTCCTCAAAACAGCTCACACAGACTCCACAGTTACCAAGCAGAGCACGCTGTTCTGATCACGGCTCGTAATCGGCTCAAAATTAAAAATAAACCATTTTCTAATTTAAGCTTGTGTGAGAAAGTTGCTCACACAACATCTCGAGCGTATTTCAGTCTGGGTTCTGGTGGAACAGAATTGGCACTGAGAACGATGACCCATCACACCTTTATAATTAACACTGCCCACATTTTCTGCTTTCGGCTCAGAGGTCAAGGCACTGGAACTTTGTTGGGCCCTTGAGCAAGGCCCTCAACCCTTAACGGCTCAATTGGTGTCTCGATTGGCTCGATACCTGGAAGCCCCGCCCCCTTTTCCCTCATCTTGTTTTTTCCCATTGGAGACCAATAAATGGAAAAAGTCCATGTTTTTAGCTGAAATGTGTGAATATATGAAGCCTTTTCACATACCTACAAATATTGACTGCATAATTACAGCATATCTACAGTTTATTCCATAAGTTTGTGGACACCTGGTCATTAATACGCTATGTGCTGTTTGAGCATTGCATTAAACATTTAGTCCCAATTCCCTCCACTCTTCTGGGAAGATGTTCCAGAGGATTTTGTGGAGGTTTGTGCTCATTCACACAGTGGTGTGGGTAAAGTGTGAGGAGTTCTGGGGTGCAGTCAGCATTCACATTCATTCCAAACGTGTTCAGAGATCTGTAACAGCAGATCTTCCACATACTTTCAACCCATGTAAAACAGATCTTTACATTCATCGCAATAGGGTTAAGAGCTCTATAACAGGAGATCTTCCACATCCAGAAAAGATCTTCATGGGGCTGGCTTTGTGCATTGGCATCCTGGAACAGGTTTGGAGCCTCCTAGTTCAAGTGAATGGAAAATGTCATGCTCCTGCATCCAAACACGTTCGATACAATGATGTACCTTCAACATTGTGGTAACAGTTTGAAGAAGAACCACATATGGCTGAGAAAGTGAGATGTAGATATACATATACTATAAATATATACTACATAATTCATCGAGTTTTGTTTGGAATGCATGGACGAGAAAGACGATGAAGTCTGAACATGAGAACGAGGGATTTGTAAATGACTGAAGTTAATTACAAACCCAATCACAAACCATCTCTGGAGGAACATTGGAGACACGTGAACATGTCGCTGGCTTGTGATCAGATCTTTTGAGATCAGCAGGAAAGTTGTCATCTCCGTGATACCGTTCCCGTCCTAGCTCTGAGCCTGAAGCGAGAAAGAGTTCCTGCTTCGTCGTCTTCTGTCTGTGGAGAAAACACACAATCATGGAGTCAAAAAACACAGAGATGAATACAGGAGTCATGAAGCTCGAGGGTCCGGCGTGGAGTCCAGAGAGCTGCAGAGAGAGAAGAGCCATCAGAGAAGTTTAAACAAGGACAAGCGTTACTTATAGGGATAAGAGTCAGCAGCACGTTCTCCTCTCATACACACACACACACACACACACACACACACACACACACACACACACACACACACACACACACACACGTGTAGGGTTTGAATCCGAGCGTGGTGAATAATTCAGACAGGTCAAAGCAGGTTGTGTTAAATCTATTCATGCATTAGAGATTACAGAGTGGAGTTCAGTGTGGAGCGACGTGAGGTTTTCATCCTGCCTTCACTCAGGATCTTCTGCACCAACCCAGGACTCTTTTACCTTCATTACACATCACAATCACAGCACATGAGATCCAGATTATACACTGAAGCTTCTGGACAGCTCAGCTTTAAAGTTCTTTTAATTGAAAGCATGAAATAGTTTTTCTATTGTCTGACGAGTGAGCTCTGAAGAACATGTAGGAGAACATGATGTAGGAGATGATGTAGGGAAACGTGATGGAGAAGGTGCTGTCAAAGAACATGATGTAGCAGAAGGTGTTGTGGGAGAACATCATGTAGGAGAAGGTTGTGTAGGAGACGGTTGTGTAGAAGAAGGTTGTGTAGAAGAAGGTTGTGTAGGAGACGGTTGTGTAGAAGAAGGTTGTGTAGGAGAAGGTTGTGCAGAAGAAGGTTGTGTAGAAGACGGTTGTTTAGGAGAAGGTTGTGTAGGAGAACATGATGAGGCAGATGGTTGTGTAGGAAAAGGTTGTGTGGAAGAAGGTTGTGTAGAAGAAGGTTGTGTAGGAAAAGGTTGTGTGGAAGAAGGTTGTGTAGAAGAAGGTTGTGTAGGAGAAGGTGCTGTAGGAGACGGTTGTGTAGGAGACGGTTGTATAGGAGAAGGTTGTGTAGGAGAAGGTTGTAAAGGGGAAGGTGCTGTAGGAGACGGTTGTGTAGGAGAAGGTGCTGTGGGAGACGGTTGTGTAGGAGAAGGTTGTGTAGGAGAAGGTTGTGTAGGAGAAGGTGCTGTGGGAGACGGTTGTGTAGGAGAAGGTTGTGTAAAGATGATTTAGAACGGGAGATCTTTTATTTTCAGTCCTTCTGATTTGTTTTGGTTCTCCGTCTGCTTCTCGTCGCTCTGATGATCTAATGATAGAATCTTTTCTGGCTGATGGAACTAAATAAATAAACACACATCACTGATACACGATAAAGAAGATCACAGAGAGAAGAAACGAGAGAAAAGCAGAAATCCATTATTTCAGAAGGAGATCTTCTCGTTTCTCTGCGTTTAAATGGAATCTGGTGAATCAGGATCTCCAGCGCTGTGAAGATAAACACAGTAATAAACTCCAGGTTTTTTTTACTGCTGCTGATGAAAGACGAGAAGCGATTGACTCGTTTTTTTCTCCATCTGATGTTTCCTTCTTACCGATTTATTCACCGTTTGTAGCTCTTGGTGGCATCAGGAGGAACTTTCTAAATCTCTCATAAGCATTCGAGATCCTTCAAATAAAACCACGTAATAATGAATAGTGTCTTTAAATACGTATCTCTAATACATACACTGTGTGTCAAAAGTTTGTGGACACCTGACCAAGGTTCAAGGGTTCAAGATTTTTATTTTGTAAGTGCAAATATACATCCAAATATCCAGATGTTAAAAAAAAAAAAAAGCAGATGTTCATGGAGCTGCTATTGTACACAGGAACATTGTCATGTAGAAACAGGTTTGGGTCTTCAAGTTCAAGTGAAGGTGAAAGACATCCATATAGTATGTATTAATAAATGAATATTAAATCTCTGTGTGTGTGTGTGTGTGTGTGTGTGTGTGTTTACAGCCGTGTTATGAACGAGTGAAAAGCTGGCTCCAGGAGAACCTCGTTGCTCTGTGGATCTTCGCTCTGTGCACGGCTCTAACGCAGGTCTTTACTCCGGCTCTTTACGGATTATGTAATAACGACGTGATGATGGTTTTGTGGTTCGATACTGGATTAGTGAGTCGTTTCTCAATACCCTGTGTGTGTGTGTGTGTGTGTGTGTGTGTGTGTGTGTGTGTGTGTGTGTGTGTGTGTGTCTCCAGATCTTAGGCCTGGTGTTCTCCATGACTATCTTCTGCCAGGCGGTGAAAGTGGACACCTTTTACGCCTAGAGAACTGAGAAAAAGGATCCGGAAATATTTTCTAGGACAATTTATTTCTTTGAAAAAAAAAAAAAACAAACCCTGAAAGTCTGTTTTCTTGCATTTTTCCCTCATTTGTCGATGTGATATCATCTTCACATTTTCCAGCCAGAAGATCGTTCGCTTTTGCTGGAGGATCTCATAAAACTGGAATGAAAACCCACACGTTATCGTTTCGTCCTGGTGTAAAACTGTAACGAGCGTCTAGACGTCAGACTCGACTCAGACGTGTTTCAGTGCAGGAAGAAGGAGAGGTTTGATGTCGTTTGGCTGTTTGAGTGTTACATCACTTCATCTCTCAGTTCCAGCGAACAGAAGAACAGAAGAAGAAAAAAAGTGACGTGATGACAGAGACGTGGGCGGAGTCTGAGGCATTATTACAGAAAGAGTAAAAAAATACAGCTTGGAAAAAAAATGATGCCTTTTAGAAGTGTTTATTAATAATAATAATAATAATAATAATAATAATAATAATAATAATAATAATGTGAGAAGGAAAACATTCCAGAACTTCAGACATTCAGATTTATAAAAGATCAAAAATTGTGTTGTTTTTTTTCTTCATTGTCGTTTTCATTACGTAACAAACTGTGTGTGTGTGTGTGTGTGTGTGTGTGTGTGTGTGTGTGTGTGTGTGTGTGTGTGTGTGTGTGTATATATATATATAT
>MU551585.1:772354-785101 GCA_024362625.1 Silurus asotus
GGGGGGGGGGGGGGGGGGAACGACTGCTTATATAAATATGAATCATACATAATTTATAAATAAACAGTGGTTGCTATAGAAACGATAAGTAATAATATTGGTGAAATCAGAAACCAAACAGATTTTTTTTCTTCCTCTTACGAATAATTAACACAAGAACTCCGAGTTTTTTCCTTGTCGATGATAGAAACAGACAGATGGGAATGTTTACTGGAGCAAGCTTTATTAAAAGCAAAGAGAATATCGAACAAAAACATCACGAAGGAAAGTCTAAGTCATGTGATCAGCGTCCTTCTCAAGTCTTTCACGCAGTGCCGTTTTAAACACGAGGCCCTGATAAAGCAACGTGTTGTTTACCCTTTCATCCCTCGACTCTTCTCTCACACTCACTCACAAACACATACACACTCTCTCTCTCTCTCTCTCTCTCACACACACACACACACACACACACACACACAAATTAATTCTAATGATCAGTTCTACAAACCTGTGTGTGTGCACGTGTTGTATTTATGGTATTTCAGGACAAGATGCTCGGAAACCAATCTGAATCTTGAGGAGTGAAACACAAACACACATACACACCCTTTTTTCCCCTCCAAAATGCACCTATTTTGTACACACACACACACACACACACACACACACACACACCTGTCTGGTTTATTTATATCTATGTACACGGCGTTGTGCAGGTGAAGCATCTCAGTGGATCCTGGTGAGTTCCTCCACTATCTTAATGACTTCGTCCACCGTGGCCTCACGCTTCATCCCGCTTCCGTCATCAATCTACACACACACACAAATCAAACAGCACACACACACACACACATTAATCAATCATCATACACACACACACATTAATCAAACAGCATACATACACACACAATCAATCATCATACACACACACACACACACACACACACACACATTAGTCAATCATCATACACACACACACAAATCAAACAGCACACACACACACATTAATCAAACAGCACACACACACACATTAATCAATCATCATACACACACACACATTAATCAAACAGCATACATACACACACAATCAATCATCATACACACACACACATTAATCAAACAGCATACATACACACACAATCAATCATCATACACACACACACACACACACACATTAGTCAATCATCATACACACACACACACACTAATCAAATCATCATACACACACACAATCAAATCATCATACACACACACACACAAATCAAACAGCATACATACACACACACACACACACACACACACACACACTTACACTTCAGGCTCCCACTGAGTATGTAATAAATACCTGCAGTGTGCTGACCACTTCCTGCATCTTGGCTCGTCCCAGGTCTAAAAAGCTTTCGATCAGATCTCCGTCGATGAAACCCGTGGCCTGCTCAGTCTTCCTCTCCGTATTGAATGATCTCCAGGTGATCAAAGTCAAGGAATTTTCTTTTTATACCTGCTAAACTCCACATGACCTGTGCAGCACAGAACTGCCCTGAACGGGGTAAATACAAGTTTCTGCTGAACGTACAGAATATCGGTAGAATATGATGTGAGAAATGCTAGAGTGGTTTTTGAGAGGATATAAGCTGTGCTCGATCTTTCCCACGCTCTTGATGACCTTGTTGAGACGATTCTGTAAATCCATCAGTAGACTGTACCATCCCTCTGACAGAGACGTCACCAGCCCTGAAACACGGATCACCATATGAGCATGAGATCAGGATTCTCTCCTCACATCAAATTATTCAAAATAAAGTCATGGTGCAGGGACGTGAGCGTTAAAGAGCTTTAATACAAAGTTACATACAGGACGGATTTAACACTGTTTCTTACCGATCATTCCGTTAACGGTTCCGAACAGGACGGAACCCTGTGTAGGAGTGGAGCTCTCGCCGAGGTTCTGCAGCACGAGGGAACCGTGACAGAACACGTTCACAAACTCGCCCAGATGGAACACGCCCACTTCCTGTAAATGCTGACGCTCCTCATCAGTGGTGGCAGCACTGAGAGAGAGAGAGAGAGAGAGAGAAAGAAAGAAAAAAAGGAGTAGAGACAGATACACGGAAAAGGGGATGGAGAAAGAGTTGAATGCATAGAAAGAAAAAAGGGGGACAAAAAGAAAAAAAAAGGTAGAGAGAGAGAGAGAGAGAGAGAGCAAAAGAAGAGGTGAGAAAGAAATTTGCACTAGTAATTCCCCCTTTGTACTGCAGGTGTTCTCTGCTCACTGATTGGCCGAGACCCGGAGCCCTGAGTGAGAGATCACATGAGCGCTGAAGTGTTCGAGATCTCATTAACGTGTCAAGAGCACAACCCTCCTGTACCTGTCTTTCTGGCACACGAAAAGATTGAAGGCGTTCTCCGCACCCAGGAAATTATCATCGTCCAAAATCTCCACCGCGCTCATCCAGTTCGGGTTAAAATCCCGAGCGATCTGAGGAAGGAGGAGAAACAGAACAAAGATCAGCAGATACAAACATACAGGAAGAGACACACACACACACACACACACACACACACACACAAAGCAACTGTGTGATGACTCAAATTGAAGAGAAGAAAAAAGTTCAAAGAAAATGACACACTTCAAAAGGTAAAATTGAGTTTGTTCTTTAAATTAAAATAAAAACACCCCCTCCCCATCGTGAACATCTCACCTCCTCGAAGTTCCCCTCCATGGGTTTGTACGCAAGCAGCAGCACCGACCTCATCAGATCTCCTACCAGGATGAAGTCCCCTTTGGTCTTCAGATACAGAGCCATGATGTTGTTGTAGTGATTACACTCTGTCCTCAGCTCTTTTTCTGTTGTCCACTCATACAGACGCACCTACACACACACACACACACACACACACACACACCAGTAATAATCTTTAAATATAAATTATTAATGGTATTTTGCAGCTCGTGTACGTCTGGGAGACTCACGGTGCTGTTGATGCTGGCTAACAGTTTGCCGTTAAACTCCACGATCGAGTAAACGGCACCTTTCACTTCTTTCTCCGCTACAGTCTGCAGTTTACCTTCAGAGACGTACAGAAAAGTACAGCGTTTTTGAAAAAACCCCTAAACAGATTAATGATAGTTAAAGGAATAAACGGAGATCCTGGTGTGTCACTCATCATAACCCACACCAACAATTATCATCTGCTCATAATTATATTTGATGCTCGTAGCTAATATAAATAATAAACATTATTAATTAGTAATTAATAAAAACATTATTAACTAACAGCAGAATAAACATCATTAATGAATTTCTACATGAAACGTAACAGACCATCAGTGTAATGGAAGACGATGATGCGTCCCTGCTTAGGCTCCGCCTCCTCGGGGTAGACCATGGCGGTGCCCACGATGAAGTAGATGGCGGGATCTTTGCCCAGTTTACAGGATACCAGACTCAGAGCGTACTCACTGGGCAGAAACTGGTGGGCATGAAGCACTGGGGTGGGGAAGGGGATCACGATTACTTTGGTTCAAAAGCTTTTAACGAGGTTTCTGGTTAAACGATGTGGAGAAAATACCTTCAAAGGTGTGCTGATCCACCACCAGTAAGCTGTGCACCTCCACCTCCTCACCGAAGGAGGTCTCATGTGGGGAGGTGCTGCTGGGGAAGAGCTTACTGGAGCTCACACTGCTGGACAAAGCCTGAGGAGGACAGAAGATAAAACCTCAATAAAATTGAGCGTGTGTGAAAATTCGTGCCGCAACCTTTTTAAAAAGCCAGAAAGAAGATAAACGACATGACGTTTTGCTCGTGTGCAGAACAGGGACGTGAGTGTTCTCAGACGTTTCAATGTCGATGAGGAAATCGAAATGTGTGAGGGTTTTCAAAATATTTTTACTAATTATTATTATTATTATTATTATTATTATTATTATTATATCTTTTAGAAAAATTGATTGGGCACTAGTATGGCAACATTTTTTAATACTTAGTGAGAGAAAGAAAGACGAGAAAGAGAGAGAGAGAGCAAAAATATAATCCATGTGGAATCTCTTCAGGTGAACTGACCTGAGTGCTGGCGCTGGGGCGTACCGGAGCCGTTGTTCCATTAACATCCTGCATCTCTACTCGACTGGAGAGCACACCGAAACACTGAGACACTTCCTGATAACAGATCCTCCTGAGAGAGAGAGAGGGCAGGGTAAAAAAAAGTGGAGCATGTTTTATACTTTCACACTGAAATCGAGCAAAAAACAAAACAAAACAAAAAAAGATTTAAAAAGCATTTGATGGAAAAATAAAACAGTGCTGAATCATGAATGTGAAAACTTAAATACAATTTAAATTAATAAATATTGAGGGCATGCATTCAAACAGAAACAACAATAACATTGCAAATGAATAAAAACAGTGACCTCCAAAATGGGAAAAAGGAAAAAAAAACCTAGTCAAAAACACAGCAGGTATAAACATCAGTGATCTTGTACAGTATAATGCAACCCGGAAAAACTATCAGTATGGATTTTTGTTGAAATTTCCAGCAATCAATTATCAGTGGCGATTGATCGACCTCTAGCAGGAAGAAGAGAAAAAGGATGACAAAGTAAATAAAGAAAGAAGCACAAAAGAAAGTATGTACATACAGCTATCTATATATATATATATATATATAGATAGATAGATAGATGGATGGATAGATAAACAAACGGACTCACTTGGGGGACTCGTACAGAGGTACAGTGCGAATGTGGAGCTTCTGGATTTCATCAATGGTACCGATGGTCAAAGTGCTGTTATTGGCCAGAGCCAAGCTGTGATGAAGAATAAATAAGAATAATAACATTACTACAAAACAGCTAAATATATAAAAAGACATTTCAGTAGATATTTAATGTGAACAGCAGCTTCACGATCATCCGAGTGATAAACCCTGATTCATGTTGGGGGAATAAAAAAAAAATAAAATTCTGCATCAGACTTAATTATGAACATTAATATTGTATTACTTGTTTATTGTGTTTGAGAAGTGATAAACGAGGGTGATTTTTCCCCTCATACACCCACACACCTGTCGGGGTAGCCCTCAGAGTTCAGGGGGCACATGTAATTGACCTCTTTGAGGTTGACGTTGGAGAAGACGAGTTTGTGGTTGCTGGAGTAGATGACGGTGGGTCTGTCTGAGCACGCAAACACGTTGGAGGTGGAAAGAGAGCGGAAGGTCCGGAGCACCGTGGGCTGAGTCCCCAGAGTTACCTTCTTCCTCTCGGTCAGAGTGCCTACACACACACACACACACACACACACACACGTTTTATCGATCATCTTTATACAGAGCCTCAAGCCTTTTTACTTTTATGAATTGTATGTGCTTTTTCCTGACCCGTCTCCAAGTCCAGGCCGAAGTAGAACAGAGCGCCGTCTCCCAGAGCACAGAGAAGGTAATGACTGCCCTCAAACGTGGTCATCAGGATGGAACGTGGAATGATCTCTGAGTGAGACAGAGAACCGTTTAACCATCAACACATTTGTATTGAGAGCACTCAATCCTCAGAATACACTTTCACACTCAGAAGTTCCCTCACCTCCACCCAGCATCTCCTTATGCAGAGGGCTGAAGCAGGGCAGACGGAGGACTCGGGCCGAGATGTCGGTCCACAGGCCCACGGCGCACAGGCCAGACTCTCCGCTACTCTCGCCGAGGGGAGTGATGTCCAAACACGCTACCTCGTGCTCCATCTCTGTCGAACTGATTCACAGAGTCACGTTAATAAACCATGTTTCTATAGGAGTCTGATTCGACTCCCGATCTCGGAGAGCTGTTAGGAAACGAGGATCGTACCATTTTTGTTATATGGGGGTGTGAAATATCTGATGTGGGTTTTTTCTCCTAATAAGTTAAGATAGGGTGCATTATGATAATGCTATAAATAAAGATCTAAAAAGAAAGCAGTATTTAATAAACGTTATTATTGGGTAAATAAATCTCTAAAGCGATATTCTGTTATAAATGAATCCTGTAAATTCATTTTCCTTCGTTTTCTCGATGCAGCGACGTCGTGATTAGCGCACGTCGTCATCGTCATAATGACGTGTAAACAGGCTGTACCTTATCTGCTTGAGTTCTCCGCTGAGGATCTGCAGATAGTAGAGTACTCGTCCCACCGCTAGCACCACCTGGGTGGAGTTGCAAGCAGCCACGCTGATGTTCCTGCCCTGAGGTTCTTTCCATTCGCTAATTAAAGACTTGCTCTCCTGCGTGACCAATCGCACCGAGCCGGAGGTAATCTGGAAGACGCAACAAAAGATCGGTTAGTGCTCTCGACACCGATACGAATGACGAAACCGGACGACTGCAGTTTTAAAAGATCACCTGGATGAGTTGCTGGTGAGCCACATTGCCACAAAAGAACGTCTGCTGGTTATCTACAAACCCGGGAAGCTCGGTTTCCTCCACCTCCTCTCCGCTCAGCATCAGAACTCTGATTCAAGAACCACAAAAGAATTGAAACAAACAGCTAAATGAAGAAATAAAAAAATAAGAAACATGGCTCCAAGTCCTACCTGGTTTGTCCGACGAAAGAAAGCACCAGCATGTCGTCCGTTTCTTTGCCAGTCTCCGAGCGAAGAGGCCATAATCCTGCAAACAAACAAACAAATAAATAAATAAGCAGGGGGAAAAAAAACAAGTAAAAAAATAAATACAAAATTCAGTTTCTTATGATGTCACAATAAACATCTTTTGATTAACCTGTTGGTGTGTGCTAAGATTAGTATCTGACCAAACCTAGCGCTAGTGACCGAATAAAATCTCACTCGAGATCTACACACCATGGAAAGCAGATCTTCATGGATCTTGCTTTGTGCACAGGGAAAATGCCATGCTGGAACAGATTTGTGTTTCGAGTGAATTTTAAATTGTATTATACCCCCTCCAAAGACGTCCTGTACAACTGTGTGCCTCCTGCTTTGTGCTAACAGTTTGGAGAAGAACCACATATGGCAGGAGAGTGAATGTAAGATGTTTACTAGCTTGCACACTGTCTAGCTGAGAAATACTGCAAGTCTAATTAGCATATTCATGAATATTTATACATTTTCGTGTTTGCTTGTCATTGGGAAATTGGTATCGAGACGCCTAGAGATCCAGGACTTTTTCCAAAATTGGATATTAAAATGGAATTATTTTGTGCAGGTACGAGAGAGAAAAGAACAATAAAATAATAATCTACACACTGACCTTTGATACCAGGCAGGTCGATACTGGCGTGCTCATGGATTCCTATTCCATTCCGAATGATCCTCAGGGATCCTTCTTTAAACGCCCCGGAGCAGGTGACCAGCTGTATGGAACGACAAAAAACCTGATCAGAACATCAACACAGACAACATATCTCCAAAACAAGGTCACACAGCAACAAGGTCACACAGCTCCAGTCTTTATCCAGATCATGTGACCTAACAATCACAAGCCACGCCCACTACAACCACCACTTAATGAATGAATCAGTGTTTATAGAAACTTTAATACGGTGAATCTGATTTCTGATCTGCATATTTAGACTCGTTTTGGAGAAGACAGAAAAGCCTGATCGCTCTGCTGTAACATCACGTGGACAGGTGTGGTCTCACCTGGCCCTGTCCTTGCCGCTCCAGATCCACCACACACATGTCCACGATTGGCCCCAGGTTGGTAAATGTTTCCATAACTGCCACGTACGAGCCCTGGTCGTTACTGTCCACATTCAGCTGTGCACACACACACACACACACACACACACACGCGTTTATTATCTGAGAAACATCAAGAAGTCGTAGAGAAATAATAAAAACCTGACTGACTTTAACCAGCTGAGAATCTCCGAGTCTGGAGCCTACAAACACCACGCCGTTATCCAGGTAGGTCAGACACTCAGCGATGGAAGTCTGGAAGAAACACACAACACTTGCTAGATACATTTGCATCCATGTTTTCACAAACAAACAGAACATTTGATCATTTCCATGTGAACATCTCATGCAGAACCGCTCCAATCATGCGACTGTGATTTGGTGATGCAACATGATCAAGCTTGCATGAAGCTCCACCCAATTATGAATCTACAGGAACGCGCTCACCTCTCCCAGCAGCTCCACACGTAGATCTTTCAGCACCATGGATCCATCGATCAGTTCCTCTTTCTCCAACAGGAGCATGAACAGCCTCCCGTCCATGTCACCCAGGAGGTAGCGGGAGCCGTTCGGATCCACGCGGTTGTGACACACGATCGTGCTTTGCTATGGATTTATCATAAACTCATTTAGGAAACAAACCTAGAAATGTTTATTTTGTTGATGTTATTTGTTCGTTATACATTTCCCAAAGTTCAGTCCAAACTTAAACGTTACCATAGAAACAATAGTGCATCCTGACCAATCAGAATTCAGAACTCATCAGACAGAAAAAGCACACGTTTTCAGTCACCTTGATAGTCGGAGGTGCGATGGCCAGGTATTTATCTCCGTTGTGATACGTGATGGACTCCTGACCGATGATTATAGCGCCACCAAACGGCTCAGGAACTGCAGGAACACAAAACACGCACCATTCAGTGATCTTTATTGATTTTATGAATATTCATAATCTAGTGAAGTCTCCAATCACAGCTCACCGGGGATAACCATGGAGGCTTCGGCTTCAACGTTCTCCTGCTTCCAGGGCCCCTTACTGAACTCCTTCTCTTTCAGAGACACCTCGTACGTCTTCACGTGACGTCCCTGAGGGTCCTGGAGAGAGAGAGAGACCGCAACTCAAGTCATTATGGTACTTTTGGATTTGTAAAATATAATAAATATACAAGACAATGATCATTTTATTTCATTTCTACAAAATTAATTATTGTTTTAAGAACAAATATAATATTTTTTAAATAAATCAAATATATAATTATTGAACATAGTATAACGTTTAATTAAATATTAATTCAATAAACAATAATTATGTAAATTTTTTGCTCAAGATTTAAAAAATCACTTCTTTAAAAACATTTAATGCATTATTATATCATAATTATATGATGTTTAAAAAAAAGATTATTGAGCACATTTAAAGTAAAGAATGTTGTAGTTCTTTGTAAAATAAAATATAAACTGTTTCATAAATAATCCAACAATAAATAAATAGATTATGTAAATTTTTTGCTAAAGATTTAAAAAATCACTTCTTTAAAAACATTTAATGCATTATTATATCATAATTATATGATGTTTAAAAAAAAGATTATTGAGCACATTTAAAGTAAAGAATGTTGTAGTTCTTTGTAAAATAAAATATAAACTGTTTCATAAATAATCCAACAATAAATAAATAGTTCAGTATAAATAAAAGAAAAAGAAGTATTGTGCAGAAAGAGAGAGGAGATAAAGAGAGGTATAAAGTGTATAATGAGAGGTTTGATGTGGATATAAATGATTCTAGGTTATTTGTTACCTGATATATGAAACAGACGGTAGGAGCCTGACACCCGTACAGGAAGTGCACGTCTATAACCTGCAGCTCCTCCAGACGAATGTTGAAGGCTTTGAGCTCTCGGTTTTCCCGATCCAATGGGATGACTTTAAAAAGACCGTCGTAGAGCCGCAGACCAATCATACGACACTCGGGGTCAACGATACCGATAATCCCGGTCTCTGACGGACGCCCAATCCGATCCTAAAAAAATACGTTTTCTTACATGTCTTATATTCATTTATTAAATAGTCAAAAGTAATAGGACCCCTGGCTTCTACAGCCATATGGGGTTCTTCTCTAACTGTTACCACAGAGTTGAAAGCACATCAATGCATAGGATGGGATTTCCATGGGTTGAAGCAGAAGATCTCCTGCTAGAGAGCTCCAAACCTACTGTACACCCCGTTGAGATAAATGTGATCACTGACTGAACCCTAGGAACCTCCTCACCTTCAATAGTACCTGACTTTACTAACACCCTTTCAGCTGAATAAATCTCCCCAAAATCTAGTGGAACATCTTCCCAGAAGAGTGGAGGTTATTATAAGAGCAAAAGGAAGAGTCAATGTATACCCTAACCCAAATGAGTCTGGTTCCTCTCAAGGTTTCTTCCTCAATACATCTAAGGGAGTTTTTCATTGCCACATTGCCACATTCGCCACGGCTCAAAAAGAACAGATCTCCATATCTTACCTAACACAAGTATGTGTGAAGACTTAACATAAGACCTGAAGGTTTTGTGTTAATACCTGAACATTTCCATGAGCACGAGTGATGATATCAATACTATCTCCATTCTGCTTGTACTCCAAGATACAGGCGTTGTATTTGGCCGTCAGAATGAACAGGAGATCCTTACTTTCACCCTGAACACAGACACAAATGTTATCAACACACACACACACAAAGAGAGAGAGAGAGAGAGAGAGAGAGAGAGAGAGAGAGCGAGAGAGAGAAATGCCCCAAATATTCAACACGGTGACTCACTTTGGGTCTAAAGAGCTCCATGACGGCAATCTTGCCGTACATGCCGATCTCCTTGACCGGCCGTAATCCCTCCGCCGTGACCACATAGATCTCCAGACGTGTGTTCTTCGCTATGAGAAGGTTAAGATCCTCCGCTGACGTGAAGTGACCTGCAGAAACGGCATACATCATCTGATCAATTACATTCATTAACTCAGATGGACCATGTAACACTAGCATAAAGTAAATGCAAATGAATGAATCACTCTGAGTCGACTCGTTCTTCTGAGTCATATTAAAGACTCAAGTGACCTGCAGATACGGCATACGGCATCTGATCAATCACATGAATTAACTCAGATGGACCATGTAACACTAGCATAAAGTAAATGCAAATGAATGAATCACTCTGAGTCGACTCGTTCTTCTGAGTCATATTAAAGACTCGATCATGAACGACTCTTCACTATTTGGACCCAAAATTATTCGGACCCCTTTAACACTGCGTGCACCTGCATTCCATAAACCATCCATATGTCCTATTAGTGTTCAGAACAACACAGCAGGAGATAAACATGAAAATTTTATCGCGTTGTTATAATGTTTGTTTTAAGCTTCATTATTTTTATGTCTATTTTTTAGTTTGAAGCTGCAAACAAACACTTTCACCTCAAGTACAAAATAGCAATAAAAACTCCAGGAGAACAAATTATAGTTTTATAATTAATAAAAATGAATTAAACGGGAAAAAAGCATTAATTTTAGCACAGCGTCACGCGCGCGCTTGACGTAGCAAAATCTAGCTAGCGCGAGAGGCGTAGAAATGATCAACTGACATTTCACCTCAAGTACATAATAGCAATAAAACCTCCAGGAGAACAAATTATAGTTTTATAATTAATAAAAATGAATTAAACGGAAAAAAAAGCATTAATTTTAGCACAGCGTCACGCGCGCGCTTGACGTAGCAAAATCTAGCTAGCGCGAGAGGCGTAGAAATGATCAACTGACAGGTTTCGAATAAAGCAATATTAATAAAATGGAATAAAATTTAATTTAATAAAAAAAAAACAACGGATCCGTGATGCGTTTATAACCAAAGCGACATGCTAGCCGCTAGCCGCTAGCCGCTAGCCGCGCAGGCCTGAAGCGCGGGAGCGCGACGAGGGGACGGACTGACCGGTGATGCAGGCGTTCACCGCGGTGGGTTTCTGCGCCGTTACCACGTAGTTGTAGGACATGGCGTTCAGCTTCACGACACGAACACCTGCAAATGATCGCTTTCTTTTTTATTATTATTACGCTTTAGGTTCTGCTTCTGTGTACGAGCATGGAGACGCCGAAGAAGCCGCAGGAAAAAAAACTGAGCTTCACAGCGCCACCTTCAGGCCTGGAGGACAAACAGCGTTTTATTTTTCCCTTGTTGATTTTTTTGCGGCAATTTGACGGAAATCATTCTGTTTTCTTTCTTGTTTTTTTGTTTTGTTTTTGTTATCACGCCTTTATTTTCTCGAGATTTAGGCATAAAATCTTCGGCGGGACTGCAGAGGGTCCGCTAATTAATATTAAACCACAATAAATAAATAAATACATAAATAAACAAACATAGATAAAAACATCAGAGAGAAAATATTACATAAAAAAAATCATAATTATGACATTAAATTCAAATAAAATCTGAGCTTTTAATGTAATGTGAAGTTAATGCAAATGTATTATAATCCGTCTGGGAGTAAAAGTAAAATGTAAAAACATCTGCCTCTTTCACCCCACTACCTGCATGTCTTCCCTCACCACATCCATAAACCTCCTTCTTGGTCTTCCTCTTTTCCTCCTTCCTGGTGTCTCCATCCTCAGCATTCTCCTACTGATATACCCCATGTTCCTCCCCTGCACATGTCCAAACCATCTCAATCTCACCTCCCTCACCTCGTCTCCAAAACGTTCTACATGCGCTGTCCCTCTAATAAACTCATTTCTAATCCTGTCCATCGTCGTCACTCCCAACGAACATCTCAACATCTTCAGCTCTGCTACCTCCAGCTCCACCTCCTGTCTTTTACTCAATGCCACTGTCTCTAATCCATACAACATCTCAGGTCTCACCACAGTCCTATAAACTTTCCCTTTCACTCTCACAGATACTCTTCTATCACAAATCACTCCTGCTATCACTCTTCTCCACCCACTCCACCCTGCCTGCACTCTTTTCTTCACTTCTCTAACACACTCTCCATCACGCTGCACTGTTGACCCCAGGTACCTGAACTCCTCCACCTTCTCCACCTCTTCTCCCTGCAACCGCACAACTCCACT
>MU551585.1:785936-790936 GCA_024362625.1 Silurus asotus
GTTTGGGTGATGATGTAATGTAATGGGGGGGGTTTGGGTGATGATGTAATGTAATGGGGGGGGTTTGGGTGATGATGTAATGTAATGGGGGGGGTTTGGGTGATGATGTAATGTAATGGGGGGGGTTTGGGTGATGATGTAATGTAATGGGGGGGGTTTGGGTGATGATGTAATGTAATGGGGGGGGTTTGGGTGATGATGTAATGTAATGGGGGGGGTTTGGGTGATGATGTAATGTAATGGGGGGGGTTTGGGTGATGATGTAATGTAATGGGAGGGGTTTGGGTGATGATGTAATGTAATGGGAGGGGTTTGGGTGATGATGTAATGTAATGGGAGGGGTTTGGGTGATGATGTAATGTAATGGGAGGAGTTTGGGTGATGATGTAATGTAATGGGAGGAGTTTGGGTGATGATGTAATGTATTCGGTAGGGGTTGGGTGATGATGTAATGTAATGGGAGGGGTTTGTTTGATGATGTAATGTAATGGGAGGGGTTTTGGTGATGATGTAATGTAATTGAGGGGGTTTGGGTGATGATGTAATGTATTGGGAGGGGTTTGGGTGATGATGTAATGTAATGGGAGGGGTTTGGGTGATGATGTAATATAATGGGAGTTGCTCCATGCTGGTTAACAATTGTTTTCTACACACTGTGTGATCTTTTTCTTTTTACTGATGTATTTTTTTGTATTTAGTTCATGACTCAAAGGCAAAACTCATCCATGAATATCTCATAAATACAAATACTTCATGTTGCATGGTTTATAGTTTAGGGCTGTATTTTTAATGCATGTCCAATCCACAAATGAAGAAGGGGTGTGTTTGTTTGTGTTTATGTGTGCATGTGTGAGTGTGTGTGTGAGTGTGTGTGTGTGTGTGTGTGTGTGTGTGTATAGTGCTTTGCTCAGAGGTTTTAAAGTGAAAAAAAAAGCTCCACTGCTTCACCTCATCTCCATACGGTGCTGATTTCGAGCTGGTAGGAATTTAACACTGAACATCTCTCATCCCATTGGTGAATGTGGCGTCCGGTAGACCCATAAATAAGGCATAAAGCATTTGTGATTGGAATGAATATCTATGTGTGAGAACGTGTGAAGTGCTGACGGGGCTGAGAGGCTTTGAGGGGGAGAAACTCCACTCCACCCCTCTGCTCTCCATTCCACTTCCCTCCACTCGTCTAGTGATTGAGAGAACAGGAACAGGAGGAAGAAGAGGAGGTCTACCTCCACTGCAATGTGATTTATAGTTGCTGAGCGTGTATGTGTGTGTGTGTGTGCGTGCGTGTGTGTGTGTGTGTGTGTGTGTGTGTGTGTGTGTGTGTGTGTTTGAGCACTTTTGCATGGCTCTTAGTGATGAAGCTTAAACCAAGACAGATTTATACATTCGGACTTGTGCTGATACATTCAACATTTTCTTCTTCCAGCACACACACACACACACACACACACACACACACACACACACACACACACACAATATTAAAACATTTGCATAATTAACTATACGACATTTTGTATATTAAATATGGAATAAAGGTTCGTCCCAGACTACAATCCCGAGATTAATCTTAATGAGCAATTAACGCCTTAATCAATTACATATTTAATTGACAATTTGGTGAATATTTAGATCCACATAACTTCAGGAGTCATTATTAACTGAAAAGGATGTAATTGAATTCATGTAAATGAATGCAGATGAATTGCTTCTGGTCATGTGACTCGTTCGTCTCCTGAGGAAGTTGTTAATTACTTCATCATTTATTTATTCGCGTTCATTAACGCACTAATTAAACCATTAAAGTGAACCGCGATCCTGCAGATTAATGAGTATGACAGTAACGAATGTGACATGAACAGTTACAATTCCACAGGACTTCTGAGTTCTGGGTCCTGATTGGTCAAACTGATGAATTAGCGCAGGTTTATAATAACGTTCTCGTTCGGAGTCGTTATAGTTTCCTTAGCAACGGAGGGGCGTGTCCGGAGTGTCTTATTAACTACAGGAGACTATAACATAATCTTCTTTAATCAATTCCAGGGTGTTTATGGGAATTCTGGTGTTAATTATTTAACTTCAACAGCAACAAACATGCACATAAAAGACAGGAGGTGGAGCTGGAGGTAGCAGAGCTGAAGATGTTGAGATGTTTGTTGGGAGTGACGACGATGGACAGGATTAGAAATGAGTTTATTAGAGGGACAGCACATGTAGGATGTTTTGTAGACAAGGTGAGGGAGGTGAGATTGAGATGGTTTGGACAGAGGAGGCAGAGGAGGAACATGGGGTATATCAGTAAGAGAATGCTGAGGATGGAGACACCAGGAAGGAGGAGAAGAGGAAGACCAAGGAGGAGGTTTATGGATGTGGTGAGGAAAGACATGCAGGTAGTTGGTTTGGAGACAGATTATCCGCTGTGGCGCCCCCTTATGGGAGAAGCAGAAAGAAGAAGAAGAAGAAGAAGACGAAGAAGCACCACACACATACACACACACACACACACACACACACACACACACACACACACACACACACACACACTTCTCACGTTTAAATGTTTATCTTCATCCCTGCGTTATTCATTGCGTCGATTCCTGAAGCGAAGCCTTCATGTCGCTTCGACTAATTAAATGCAAAAGGAAGTCACATCTTCTTGTTTCCTGTCAACATGTAAGTGACTGATTGAACTAATTGATTCCTTCACAGAGAGACGCAGGACCGGGATGCCGGTGTCGAACCGGGAGTGTTATACAGCTGAGGAGTTAATGCGGCGGAACGGCGGTGTGCAGGATGCAGGAGTTAATCTAATCAAAAATATTCAACAATTTAAAGCTCTATAAAGACACTAACATGCGGAAAATTCACGACCATTGTTTCAGAACTCTGAAGCTAATTGCTGTGCGGACTTTTTAATTAAAATAAAACGAGTGCGTGCTGGAAGAATGCTTTAATTTTTTATAAACATAAACACATACACTGGAAATTGGCAGGAAGGCAATTAAACTGTGTGTGTGTGTGTGTGTGTGTGTGTGTGTGTGTGTGTGTGTGTGTGTGTGTTGGTTCTTCTACTATATATTTGTAGTGTAAGCCAAAATCCTACATCTCATTATATTTTACTATCTCTCACATAAATCATGATAAATATAACATCTATCTTACCTGATACACAGTACGTGTATAAATATATATAAATATAAATATACAAAAATATAAATATATATATATATGAGCGCGGATCAATGTGGAGGGTTGGGTTTGGAAGAACATCCAGCATAAAACATGTGGATCACAAACCATCCTCTTCTTCATCTTCTTCTTCTCAAACATTTAAAGGCTCTGGAAATGGAGGAGTTGGTGTTGAATCCATTATGATCTTAGATGCTGAGCTAATTCATGAGTTCCTCAGGAGCTCTTGGTTCCACAACTCCAACTAACTGTAGAAGACTTTAGAAAGGACATTATCCATAATCACACACTCTGGTGCTCAGGATATTTCAGAATCTTTGTGTTTGTAATGTTCTAATGATTTATACTCATCTCTTGGTGTCACCCAGATGAAGATGGATTTCAGTCTGGTTCCTCTCAAGGATTTTTTCTCATGCCATTTAAGTATGAGATGATTTCTTTGCCACAGTCGCTGCCGGTTTGCTCATCGGGAGGATAAATGCACAACAATATATATTTCCTTCTAGAAGTCTTTCCTTCTGTACATTTTAAAAAGTGCTGAAATTAATTGAATTCTTCTTCTTCTTCTGTGTTATTGTGGATTTCTTGAGTAAATATAAAAGCATCATAAGCAGGCCGTAAACACGAGCTGATGCCTGACTGACAGCTCAAATCATCTTTATTTCCATTCTCACATCTTCACCTGAGGTTCGGTAAATGAGCTCTGATGGAATTTAGGATATTGAGGTTATTTTTGGTGTGTGATGTAAAAAGTCTGTAACGAAGATAATTTTGTAAGGATGAAGAGCTGAGTGAGTTAGAGAGGTGCTGCAGGACTCCACGGGGTTCCGCCTGAGACCCGGAATCCAATCGCAATCTTTATAACCGATTTGTTGATTTATGGAAACAGGGACCAGCGTCTAATGAGGCGTCTTCGGCTCGTCCTTCATCTCTCCTGATGATGCCCTGAGTGTTCTATAGAATCCAAAGAGTAAAAGTGAAATACAGAATTGGGATTATTGGACAGGTTTTTCTGGGGGTTTAGTTCAGGATAGATTATAAAAGATACACTGTAGGAAATATGTGGTGTAAATTAACAGTAAAATCATGAAGCTGGAGAACATTTACAGTGCAGTTATTACCATATTCAGTTTACATTGTTTAACAAAAAACATATCAATGTAAAGTACATGCACCTGAAACGCCAGCTGTAGTTTTTCTTCTATAAAAGCGAGTGTTTTTAGAGAGAAACGCACTACAGTGCTCTTAGAGAGAAGCTTCATCACCACCACTTATTTATGGCTTATTATGGAGCTTGTGACATGATGTCCACTGTCCATTACTCCTTTCAAGCCCACAGGGGGATATGTGTGTGTGTGTGTGTGTGTGTGTGTGTGTGTGTGTGTGTGTGTGTGTGTGTGTGTGTGTGTGTGTGATATGTGTGTCTCCTGAGACTCAGTGGGGCAGCTCCCTTCTGCCCTGGAGTGGTGTAAAGTTTGATTCATGCTGCATTAGACACAGTAAAGTCAGCATCAGATAGAGAGAGAGAGAGAGAGAGAGAGAGAGAGAGAGAGAGAGAGAGAGAGAGAGAGAGAGAGCAGATGAATGCGGCAGAAGTTGAGAATTGGTCAGAGAAGATGGTTTGGGAGTGAACCTGAGAGGAACCACCTCCCAGGAGATGACACAAGAATAAGCAATCCTCTGGCGATCCTCTCACGCTATCCTTTCACACAATCCACTCACACAATCCTCTCACACAATCCACTCACACAATCCTCTCACACGATCTCCTGACATGATCCTCTAACTCCATCCACTCACATCATCCACTC
>MU551585.1:795936-805903 GCA_024362625.1 Silurus asotus
TTAGTATAGTTATGTACTGATGGGGGTGAGAAGGTGAGGAGGTCTGGGGTGCAGACAGCATTCACATTCATCATGTTCAATAGGGTTGGAGTTCTATAGCAGGAGATCTTCCTCCAATCAACATAAAGCAGATCTTCATGGAGCTGGATTTGTGCACAGGAGCATTGTCATGCTGTAACAGGTTTGGGTCTCCTAAAGAAGAAGATTTTATGCTACAATATCCAAAGACATCCAATACAGCTTTGTTTGGGGAAGAAGCACATATAGCTGAAGAAGTCGTGTCCTAATACTTTTGGTCATACAGAGTATAAATACACTAACAATATAAAATACTGTATGTTTATTATAGTATTGTTATTATATAATATAATTATTTTATATATTTTGGAGTTGCGACAGAAGGAAAACAGTCCTTTAACCCGAGTCCACTGAATATTTAAAAGCAGACATTCAAGCTCTTTAAGGTTGAGGACCGAGAAGGTCAGAGAAGGACAGGGATCTCCGCTTAGTGTCGCACTGTGTGGAAATTTAAAAACAAATCATAAAATATTCATAGTGGCATAAAAGCTTCTTCTGAATCCTATAGTACGTGTTTATCAAATTTCAGCTTGGAGTCGAAAATGTTGCTGAGAGAACTGTAACCAACAGCAGGGCCAGAAGCATGAGCAGAGATGGTAAAAGTTCTCACAACCTTCACTTAGTAGAAGCCTTAAGATCCTTCAAAGTATTGGTACTTCATTACTTGTCATCTCTGAGTATGATGACTCACGTCCCGACACGACTCACATCCTGGCACACGTCCTGACTCACATCCCGACACGACTCACGTCCCGACACGACTCACATACCGACACGACTCATGTCCCGACACGACTCACGTACCAACACGACTCACATACAGACACAACTCACGTCTCAACACGACTCACGTCCTGACACGACTCACGTCCCGACACGACTGACGTCCCGACACGACTCACGTACCGACACGACTCACATCCTGACACACGTCCCGACACTACTTATGTCTTGACACGACTGACGTCCCGACACGACTCACGTCCCGACACGACTCACGTCCCGACACGACTCACATACCGACACGACTCATGTCCCGACACGACTCACGTACCGACACGACTCACATACAGACACAACTCACGTCTCAACACGACTCACGTCCCAACACGACTCACGTCCCAACACGACTCACGTCCCGACACGACTCACGTACCGACACGACTCACGTACCGACACGACTCACATACAGACACAACTCACGTCTCAACACGACTCACGTCCTGACACGACTCACGTCCCGACACGACTCACATCCTGACACACGTCCCGACACTACTTATGTCTTGACACGACTGACGTCCCGACACGACTCACGTCCCAACACGACTCACGTACCGACACGACTCACGTCCCGACACGACTCACGTACCGACACGACTGACGTACCGACACGACTCACGTACCGACACGACTCACGTCCTGACACACGTCCCGACACTACTTATGTCTCGACACGACTCACGTCCCGACACGACTCACGTCTCGACACGACTCACGTACCGACACGACTCGAATGACTTAATATTAATTACATGTATAATATACATATAAATATATGGAAATGTTGATTTTTCCAGCGTCACTGTTGAAGAGTTCAGCTTTGGGTCATCCAGGAATAAGATTATCCAGGAAACACCAACCAAAACCCTCATCTGTGTACATCTGATGTCGCATTTCGAGCTTCATTACCAGTAAATAAAACACAGCATGCATAATATAACAGCATGAAGCTCGAGACGCCGGATGCAAGCAGGAGTTTGTAAGAAAGGAATTTCCATGAAGTGTCGTGCAGAGAAACTCAGAGGAGACTGAAAACACTGGGAAAAAGCTGTCATAAAAACAAAATACAAGTCAAGCACTCTGCATGAACACACACACACACACACACACACACACACACACACACACACACACACACACACATCACAACACAAGTTCAGTGTGCCGAGGAAGCAGGCTCATCGCTACAACAGCAAAGTTTTCCTATCAGCAGCGTTGGTGAAGATTCTCAGTCATCCATTGTGGTTATCTGTTCCGTATTGCTTGTTCTGTCTGAGGGAGGTTGGCAGGATTCCACAAATTTGTGTGCTCGAGGGTTGAGGATCCTTTTCCTCCCCTGCTTAGCCTCAATGTGAGAGTAGATGAGGAGGTCGTTAGGTGGGGCTTTCCTGGTTGATGTGTGAAGGGCTTGATCTTGTGATTGAATAAAAGAGCAGCATGAATAATAGGATACAGGTTGTGTTTAAGACCTCCACCTCTGTTAAGAGAAGAATTTTCCACCTGGACATAGACGACCTCCTTAACTTGACTTTCAAACCAAACCAAACTCGACTCCAAAGATCCTATTAGGAATTTTTGCCACTAAAATCCACACTGACGAGGTGGTATCAAAAGGTTTCGAGACGAGTTCTGTTTAGAAGAAAGCATTTTATTTATCCACACTGTCACCTTCACAATAGTCACAGCAATATTCTTCTGGCACGTGTCCTGGAAGTCTTTTATTTGAAACGTGTTAAGCACCTTCTGCGATTCATGCTGGATCTCCTACTGAGCTCCTCATGGTGCTGAGTAAGGTCATTAGGAAACACCTACTATAGCTGTTTTACTCAGGATGGTCCTGGAACTGGAGTCTCTGACTGCAAACTTGCCTTTGTCTGGTTCCTCTCAAGGTTTCTTCATCATACCTGTTTTCAGTTTCTTATTGTTGAACCTAATTATATTTTTTACTTCTCTTTTGCACATCTAATCATATTGCCACTTTTTCTTTCTCTCTCTCTCTCTCTCTCTCTCTCTCTCTCTCTCTCTCTCTCTCTCTCTCCCTCCCTTCCCCTCTCTCTCTCTCTTTCTCTCTCTCTCTCTCTCAGCACTAAACGTATACATTCTTTTATATAACTTTATACCCTCTTTATCTCTGTAAAGCTGCTTCAAGACAATGTCTATTATTAAAAACACTCTAATAAGGAAATAAATTAAACTACCTGTGTGTTCATTAGGGGATCAAATATTAATGCACCCAAACTCTGTCTTTATCAATATTTCTGAGAATAATGTGTTAAAAACTCATCAGTTGAGGGTTGAATGGCAGTTTAATGTTGGTGGGATTTGAACTCATAACCTTCTGATCAGATGTCCAGGAACTTAAACGCTGAGCTTCTGCTAAACTATAATACATGCGTATCCGACACTGGAGACTCCTTCCATGAACGTATTGATGTTTTTCTTTAAATCCTTGCATATAAATCCTACTTTTGCTATGGAAACCATAACGTGGCCTATATTCTAATGTTTGAAGTATAAACTCCATGGTGTGTAATAAAGGTATGAACTTTATCTTCTTTTTTTTAATGAGTGAAAGAAACTTTTGATAAAGACGTCCAAGGATGGAAAAAAGTGTGAGATCTGCGGAAGACTCGCTTTTTTTTAACAACGGTTAGGATTCCAGAAATGCTGAAGCTATACAGGGGTGATACTGAACGAGATAACGAGACACTTGAGTGTGCGATAATTAAAGACCAGGGACGGGGACGAGGACAGGTGAACCAGTGTGGACCAATTAGGAGCTTGGAAACATCCTGTAGCAAAGAGTAAAATAAAAAATACACAAAATGTGTTTGTATGTAGTCTGAGCCATGCTGTAAATAAATGTACAATTCGACCGCTGCATCGAGCCGAGTGCAGAAGTTAGTACACTCTTACTGTAAAATAAAAGGATGTGAACTATTTTGTATACATGCCTTCAGCAGAAAATTCCATTCTTCATCAAAAGAACTTAAAAACACGATCGGTTTCCATTCATTTTTCTTTTCTATATTTCAGATATTTTGATAAAGAACGATGTTGAATATAGAGTTACATGAGATCAAAAAGGTAAGAAACTAGTTTTGTAATGTGCCAACAGATGGCAGCACAAGGCTGCACGCACAGTCACAGGGAGCGCTGACCTTTATACTGTAAATCCTTCCTGTGTTCCTTCCTCTGTACATCAGGAGCTGTGCAGCTGGTGCTATTTAGACGTCTCCGACTTCTTCATGCTGTGGGTGACCCGTGCTTCTGTTTAGGTTGCAGAGATCCGGCAGGAATCGACACGCTTCCAAAAGAAGACTTCCAGGACACGTTCCAGAAGGACAGTATTGCTGTGGACTATTTTGAAGGTGATCGTGTGAAAACATAGATAAATAAAGTACTTTCTTACAAACAGAGCGAGTCTCCAAACTTTTTGACCTTCTATATGGAGAAAAGTACGCTCTTTACTTAAACTACGAGACCCAAACCTGTTCCAGCATGACGATGCTCCTGTGTACAAAGCCGGCTCCATGAGGATAGGTTTTACATGGGTTGGAGTGGAAGATCTCCTGCTGTAGAGCTCCAAACCTATTGAACAACTTAACTTACACACTTGTGGATGAATAAATCCTCACAAATGTCCAAAAAAATGAGGTGGAACATCTCCCGAGGAGAGTGGAGATTGTTATAACAAATGAGAAACTCTTATAGTCGAGTGTCCACAAACTTTTGGGTACAACACTGTTGGTATTAATGTAAAAACTGTGTTTTTTTTTCTCTAATTATCTCACTGACACCTTTGTACTTCTCCTTTCCTTTTTTAACATTCCACAGATTCTCGGCTTTGTGCTGTACATCGTCGTCTGGGGGACTTTTGTCATTGAACCTTTCTGTCTCTCTCTGTCGGTCTCTCAGGGACGGTCTCCTGTTCCTCCTCCAGCTGTCCTCTCTGAATATTTAACATTCTGTTCCTTCTGCTCTCCCTGCACGCACAGCTGATGACACGACTCGGCTGCGGCAGGACGAGGAAGGAGAAGGAGTAAATGCTTATCCCGCCAGGTGACGGCTTTACTTAATGATTCATTAGTCTTCATTTTGTAGAGTTAAGGTCATGGACATCGGGGACAGAAGGTGCCTGCTGATGTACGAGTGCCCGCGTCAGAGACCACGCTGCTCTCGGGGGGAAGAAAACTCCTGCTGAGGTTTCTACTTTAAAGCAACGAGGTCACATTTAAAACCTCACCTTCGGGTTCGAGGAGCCGAAATCGAACCTTTTTTTATTTCACGTTCACGCTCGTCTCTTTTTCCTCAAACAAAAACACGTCGAGCGAAGATTAAACGCTGCCTCTTCAGTAGCAAATAGTCGTAATCAGCAGTATTAATGATCTCCACATGGTTAACTGGATCTCATGAGGAAGTCTTTATTTAATAAGAACTTCATTTATTAACTAATTATCTTCATTACTGCACTGGTATTTTTTTTTACTCTAGGGCCAGGCATTACTGTCAGCTTGAAGATATCAGATTTTCATTAAAGAACTGCATCACGGAGCAGCTTTACAGAAATAAATACGTTCAGAATGCACAGTAAGGCTCTGAGATGATGGTTAATGAGCAAGTCAGAGATGATGGTTGTAAAGAAAAAAACTCCTGGAGACAAGAAAAAAGAAACCATGAGAGGAACCGATCTCAATTCTGAACAATCTTCATCATCATTGTTGAGGTTGCCACCTGTATCCTTGTATCCATCTTCTAGGTTTCAGAATATTACCAACCACATTTATCTCATATATCTTCAGGGTATCCATGTAGGAACATTCTAAGCATCAGTGAGAGAAATCCACTAAATGAGCACAAATCTCCACAAGCACACTCCAAAATCTAGTGAAACATCTTCCCAGAAGAGTGGAGGTTATTATAACAGCAAATAGGGAACAAATGTCAAATGGGATGTTTAGAAAGAAGATTCAAATCTTATGCTCAGGTGTCCACAAACCTGTTCAATATATCAGTGGCCATTACTTTATTGATGTTCTCCCTGAATCAATCCACCTCTTAATCCCATCATTATGACGCCGTGTCTACAAAAACATCAGTGTTATAGAGAAGTGCAGTAGATCAGAGCTGCATCACACACAGGATCTCACAGTCAGAATGAACATCATCACTAAAGGAAGAAACCCAATGATCACAATTCAACACGTCTCCTTTCACTGGAGCCGCAACTGCACCTCCACATACATCATCTCCAGCAGAAGCTTTGATATTCACCTGATTACATCACCCTGGGGTTTTTACTGTACATTACAGTTTCTTCTCCTCTTTCAGTTGTTGTGGAATAAAAAAAACAGCGATTAAATCCACACAAATATATTTGAGATTGTGCAGTTTGCTACAGATGCGGGTTGTGAGCTCTGACTAGTGACGCTCTCTGACCGTCCAATCAAAAGACGTGAAAAAGCTGACGTTATTGGACGCCTGCTAGAGGACCTCCTAGTGATGAAGTCGCAATCTTGATTGGTTAAAGCACCAGCTTGAAGCAGGATGGAATGTAGACCTCACAGCAATACACTGGACTAAAACTCTACCTGGAGCTCACACTCTAAACTACTGGGAATAATTTTAAGCATATTGATGAACAATAATATATTAAAGGTAAGTCAGTGTTTCTGAGTGAAGATCAGTGGAGAAGGTTTTGCTGCTCTTGAAATGGTTCTACTGTTGACTGAACTGCTTGGTAAATTAATTCATTCCTGCTTGTTAGTAAGCTGATAATGTTTTTTTTCACCTCTGCAGAAGAGCCTTTGTTCATTTATTTATGATCACAACTAACAATTAGCAGCAATTTTCTCTTTGTCCTCCTCTGGGTTTCTGTCATACCTGAGCGATGGACCTTACAACATCAGTGTCTGATGAACGAGACCTTTGGTGCAGGTGACGTCTGCCCTCGAGTGCATCCGAAGCTGTTTTTGTGGAATGGATAGTTTTGATTTGCGCAGCTGTTTGGCTGGAACCGGGAACTTGTGTTGATGCATCTTCTGAAATGGAACCCATTGCGTAGCGCCGTATCGGTCAGCGCTGGCCGGATGCGCATCAGGAAATATACAGCAAAGGCTGCACTTTAGCACCACGAAGCATCAGCAATTCATCCTCCTGATGATGCAATTGAACTGAAATGGATACACGCTAGTGTAAGTGTAATGACAGGAGACGTTTTTTCAGCCAGACAGCTGCAAACAGCTGTGTTTCTCAAAGAACTGGTGAAAAATACTGATGGTTATTTAGGTTCAGGGCTTCTGCACCACTTGGCCTTGTTTGAGGACAATTTTGGGAAGTGAAACTCAGTGTTCCAGAAGGCTCACTGTGTAGGTTCTGGGCTTCTGACTGACCTTATCTGAGGACACTAAGACAAGTGTCTAAGGTTTAAGAATATCAATGCAAAGTGACCTTGTTTCAGGAAATTCTAGCTAAATGTCTTTTTTTTGTGTGTTTCTGCAGTAAATATAAGAAATACTGATAGCTCTCATACAGGTTCTGGAAAACTATGCGATCTTGTTTAATAAATAAATATTTGACCTTGTTAGAAGACACTGGGGCTGTTTAACATTTTGGAACACAATTAATGTTTCCTCATGCATGCAGTAGTGTTCTTCAGGATAAATGCGAACCAGAATGGTGGCTCTTCCCCGGGTTCTGGAGAGATCAGTGAGATTGTGTAAGAACAACTAAGACCTTGTTTGAGAACATTATTAATGTTTGATTGTTGCTTTTCTGGGCTGCAACTATCAACTATCGGTGCCTCAACCTCTAATAATACCCCATAAAATTTTTCTTTTAAAAGCCAACTTTTCATATATCAAATAGTTATATGATATAAGAAAAATGTAAAAAATTACATTTTCAACATCTGTTCAGAGGTCCGTATCCAGATGTTCCAGCAAGATGATGCTACTGTACACATAGTGAGAAGATGCCAAGAAGATTTGATGTTTGGAGTGGAAGAACTCGAGTGTTCTGAGCAAAGCCCTGACCTCCTTCACCAAACTGTACACATTTTTGAGATAAACTGGAACTGGAGGCTCCTTACCTCCTCCATCATCAGTGTCTTATCTCAGTAATGCTCCTGTAAACCCCACAGCGAGGCTTTTGCAAAAAAATCTTCTCCAGACAGGTGAAGTGATTTAGCAACAATTATTAAATTTACAGTAGTGAATAAAAATGGCTTAAGACCAAATGCTGAGAAACTCCAGTACAAAGAATGTGAGGGAATGAAACGAACACTGCAAGCTCCTGTCATCTGATTCTGTAAGAATAATAATGAAGATCTGGTAATTCCCAGAACCGAAGGCTGCAGTAAATGTGCATTAGAGATGTCTCTGAGTGCAGGAGCGTAGTACGAGCGTGCCGCCTGACCAGATGTTCGATAAATAGCTCATAAATTTAAAAATGTTTTGGACTTGAACATATTTCACAATGACGGTTTCATAAAAATGATATCCCACTTATCCAAACATCTAGTCATCTCATCCTCGGCCGTCGCTGCCAAGACCTTTTAGCTTAATATCAGCACAATTACTGCACTTCTGTATTTTCACTTCAACTGTAGAAAGATTGTCTTATAAAAGCCTTTAGGGGAAAATCGAATTATACACATTTTCATGTCTGCATTTAATTAAGTTTAATTCAATTCAGCTTTATTTGTCGAACTTTTTAACAATGGACATCGTTTTAAAGCAGCTTTACAGAACTAAAGAGGCTATAAAGTTGGAATGTACAAATTCTGGGCATATAAAAGATTTAAAAACCTGAGTATTATTTATATCAGTATATCATCTGTACATAAGCTGTTTATAAGCTTGGGTTCTGTTCTACATGTGTGAGTGTCTCATATAGTGTATAAGTGTACAATATCTGAGACATATTTCAGACATTACATTATAACATTATAACACTGAGTGGTGAAGTGAAGAACACTGATGATCTTCATCATAACACCTGTTAGTGGATTTATTAAATTGCAGCAAGTGAACATTTTGTCCTCAAAGTTGATGTTAGAAGCAGGAAAAATGGCTAATTGTGACGTCTAGATGTCTGCATCAGAGCATCTCCAAAACTACAGCTCTTGTGGGATGTTCCTGATCTGCAGTGGTCAGTGTCTATCAAAAGTGCTCCAAGGAAGGAACAGTGGTGAACCGGTGACAGGGTCGTGGAGCATTGATGCACGTAAGGAGCGAAGGCTGGTCCGTGTGGTTCTGATCCAACAGACGAGCTCCTGTAGCTTGTAGCTCCTGTAGCACTTAACACCTCTGGAAATTCCTTAAGATTGTTGAAAAAAACCTTCCAGGTGACGACCTCATGATGAGAAATTGTTGATAGTTTAAATGGAGCTATTTCATCCAATCTATTTATCTATCTATCTATCTATCTATCTGTCTGTCTGTCTGTCTGTCTGTCTGTCTATCTATCTATCTATCTATCTATCTATCTATCTATCTATCTATCTATAAATAGTAATTGAACTCGGATTATCTGAACTTATCATGTGAGGTGTCCATGTAAAAAAATTCCCAGAATTCCCTCTGATTCCTCCTTCAGATTTAGACCCACGTTTTTCTCGCTCTCTGCCGAGTTTGAAAAAAATTCCATCCATCATTGTCCAGTGGTGAGATGAATAGTTCACGATGAAGCAAAAGTCAGTGATCCATGCAGACGGAATGCGGTTTAAATCATTCCCACCAGCAGCTGTGGGCGAAGCGGCTGTTGTTTACTGATCGTTTACGCATCGGCGTTAACTTTAAACGTTTCCGTAACTGCTGCCAAACCCTGTGGCAGCAATAAAACCCCGATCTGATCTTCTACTTTCCCATGTAGGAAAGAAGTGTTTTATAATAATGTCCGCTCTGCATTGTGGAGATGCAGGTTCATGACCTCCATCTCTAATATAGATTGCTTGAATCTGCAGTAAGCTTCAGGCTGCAGGTTGAACCAATAGCGATGTTGGGGGTTTTTTGGTCTCCAGCTTCCTCTTTCCCACTTCCTCTCTCTCTCTCTCTCTCTCTCTCTCTCTCTCTCTCTCTCTCTCTCTCTCTTTTTTTAGTTTTTG
>MU551585.1:819440-829440 GCA_024362625.1 Silurus asotus
TCTCTCCCATCTCCTCCTCCTTTCTTTTTTCGCTCTTTTTCCTTGAACAGCTTGATGAGTAGAGATTAATTAAAGCGTTCTTCTTCTGCGCTTCTCGTGAGGACGATTTATCGAGACGAAGCTGCTAATTAGACAAGCGCAGAAGACTTTAACGTCGACTTTGGTCCTCGGGGACGCGCCGTGTCCTTTATTGGGACGAATCCAAACAAGGGAAAGACTAATACACTGCTCATGAATGAAATGTGGCTGGTGCAGAGGGAGGGGTCGGGAAACGTCCACTTATTTAAGTGCAGATCCATCATGGTCCTGCATGTGTTTTTTTTTCTCTGAATGATTATTAATGTGCAGGTTACAGAGCGGTTTATATGAGATTTATATAAATATATACACACAGACAGCTTTTATTTATCGATTCTCTCATGCGTTGTTGTGATTCGCTCTCAAGCCTTTCTGCATTCTTTATGTGAACAGATTTATAAGAAAATTGATTTTTTTATTTATAAAGTTGATCTACAGCTTTCCAATGGCACTTTTTTTTTTTTTTGCCTTCTATACATAATAATACCATAATCCTGATCTTATACCAAAATTCTTTCACAATGTGTTTTATATTTATAGTAGAAATATGAATAAAAATAATCTTCAAAAGAAAACAACCAAAAAATAAAAAGAAAATAAAAATACTGTGTTTATAAATTATTTAAAAAAAGCTAATAAACAAACAGACAAATTAAATAAAGTAATAATTTAATTAAGTAAATAAAGTAAACAAATTGATTTACTATGATATCAATATTTTATATATTCAACTCATACAGCCATAAAATAAGATTAATTAATTAATTTATTTATTTATTTATTACTACATCTATACAATAAGCTCTACACAGGCTGTTATAAACATAAACAAATCTACATATTAAAATAATAACGTTAAAAACCAAAAAATAAATAAATATATAATAAATAAGTACATAAATGCTATTTATAATTGTTTGCTTGTTTATTTATTTTTTTATTTTATACGCAGATGCATAATCACTACTTTATAAACAAGCAACATATTAAAATATAAACAAACATTAAAATGACCATTTATCACTGTTTAACTTTTTAATTTTTGTTAGTTTGCCGCCTTTTTTTGTATAATTTTTGCAAAAACCTGAATATTTTCACCAAAAAAACAAAAAACAAATTAAGCTTAAAAATCGTAATAAAATAAAAACCCAGTTCATTCACAGGAACTTGGGACTTCTGGGGTTCCACATAAAAGGTTGCTGATGATCTGAAGAGAAAGAATAAAGAGAGGATTGTAGAATGAGGGAGTGAGTGTTTACCGCTGCTATAACATAATGTGAGAACAGGAACTGAGATGTTTTAGGGTTTGAACAGAAATCAGACGCTTAAGTTCACACTGTAAAAGGAAACAAATCTGATTCACAAAATCTCATAGAACAGTGACGATGAAACACTATAGAGTGCACTGTTTTTTATCTTATTAAGGGAGGAAGTCAGGAATAGTGAGGTGCATTAGATCATAAGAGCAATGAGACATGGATTTAACTCAATAATGGATGATGAAGAGCAACAGATCATCTACATACTACACTATTTCTCAATTTTCTGCAGAAAAAGTTACAAATATATGATGGAAGTAAAACTGCAAGAAAAAATGCTTTGCTTAGGACCATTTAAGCAGAATTGGTTTTGAAAGTGAAGAAACCTTTGAGGAACCTTCAAGGAACCCTTTATTTTTCTCTAAAAAGAAAAGCAAAAACAAGAATGAAGGTGTTCCTGTATAGAGTAGAAATGTTTTGGGGAAGCTGAGAACGCTTCATCATCTAACAAACCTCTTAATCAACAAGAGTTTCTCAAGAGTTCCTTCTGAGTTCCTCAAGCTTTTAAGCTTAATTGTATTAAAGGAATATCAGCTCTACTTCTTATAGACATCTTATTCGACCTAAATGTTGTAATGACCTCATTTTAAACATTGTTCATGAACCCCTGTACAGATGTGTTTATAAGATGTAATTACTGATTAAATCCTACTTGTGTATTATTACTACACCATTAATAAAGCACTGTGAACCCAAAGATCTACAGAAGCACAGTATCCGTATCCTTACCTAACCCTGCTCCCCGGCTGTGATTGGTTAAAAAAGATCACATGATCTATACATGGAGCAGCAGTTTGATTTGTTTGCAGCTCACAGTAACGGATCACTTCCTCCTTTTTCTCCTTTTCCACCATTTATCACTCCTCGCTGTGTTCACACCTCTTTCACTACCGGCGCTGCACCTATTTACCTCTTTGTTCAGTTTTACAGCAGAATCTTCTGAATATTAAAACCCTGAAGGTGATTATTTCTTATAACTGCACAAATTCCTGTTTTCACTCACGTTATAGCAGCTAACATTTGTTCCAGGCTCTCTTTTATTCTCTTTAATCAAGTTAATAAGAGGAAGATCTTTATTCATCTACTTTCCACACCATCACCTTCAAAATAGTCCCCTTGCAAAGCAAAACAGCGCCCCCAGTGTTCTTCTGGAACGTGTCCTGGTATTCTTCTATTCTTCTCAACGGTGTCATTATGAGGAAATTGCTGAATAAATCCTTCTAAATAAACAAATTAAACAAACTAAAGCAACACACTTGGCCTACCTCGTCTTGGGCGACTTCAAACACAACCAAACAAAGCAGCAGTATTTCCCATGTGCTTTCAAAACAGGGCCCACATTTCAAGGCCTCTTGCCCAGTGCCTGCTTAAAAAGTCTTGGGATAATTAGCCAAACACACCCCTACGGGTAGGTGCTCGCCTGGATACACATGGAAATGCACGCGATCAGAACAGCACCGGTTGCACGGCTCCCGATGTAAACAGAACCATGTTTTATCACACACTGACTTATGAAGGTGCTCCCTGTGACTGTGTGTGCAGCCTTGTGCTGCCATCTGTTGGTGTGTTACAAAACTAGTCTTTTTGAAATCACATCGTGTGTGTATATATATATATATATATTTACATAAAACAGGTCACTTCCTGTTCTCACTTACCTTATAGCAGCTATAAACACTCATTTCTTCACCAGTATCTTTATATTCTCTCTCGTTAAGAAAAACTCAAATCTTTTTTTTACTTCTGACTTTATCTCTGTTTTTTTCTATTCTATTATACATTTTTGGCCAAACACCAAAGCTGCCTATTCATCATAACTCTGTATTAGTACCAGGATGTGCATTTCCACCATTTTCATTTCTTTTCCCCCCAAAAACTGATTTTTAATTGCTGCTTTTTTCTTCCAGGTTTTTTTATTTATACATTTTAAATGCAGTGCAGTGAAGCAACTTTTGCGTAACACTGGTGGTACAGCTTTGCTTCGTGACCTTCCCATGTTCGAATTATGAGGTCCTTCAACGAGGTTGAGACCTTTTTTTATTTTTATTCAAATATGTCAGCCCTGGCATCAGCATTGTTCAGCCTTTCTTTCAGTTCACCGTTTCACCTGTCACTCCTTTTTTATTTCCATTCCCTCTCATGCCGCAGTGACTCCCGTGAGATCTCGCGTTCGGAGGGATGACTCGGGCTTTGATGTAGAAGAAAACTTGGCAGCTTGCTTTGGCAGAAAAAAACCCTAGTTCAGTGAATCTCTTTTCAAAAATAGAATGAGATACAAAACAATAAAGAAAAAAATATCTTTTAGATCAATTATGTTGAGATTTTATTGGGGAAAAAAACACTACAGGTGTTTATTTGCGTCTGCGATCGAGCAGCTCGTCACGCTAATCATGTCGTTAGGATTAAGAGAAAAACGACAGAAGTTGACCGCTACACCTACAGACGCCTTGGCAGGTCACGTGCCGCTTCTTTATAGCTTCAGAGCTTCTTAATTGCCTTTAATATCAACAAAAATCACCATATCAACATGATCAAATGTTCCATTCTGGTGTACTACAAGTTTCGACCTTGCTGTTGATGTTTTTATTGTTGTCATGGCAACTGAATGCGAGCGCAGGATCGCTCCGGCGCGTTCCGGCACGTTCCGGCGCAGCAGGAGACGTCGCGACGCCGAACGCAGCCAAAAGCTAAGCAAAGGGAGTTTTTATGCGTTTTTGAGATAATTAAAACCTGGCTCGGACTCCGGTCTAGCGATCCTCAGAGGACACGGTTTGCACACTTCGTCCCGCCCAGACGTCGCTCGCGCACTTCCACAACGAATTCCGTTTCTCTTTCTTACGCTTTTTTCCTCTCAATAATTCTATTTCACAAATATCTGTTCATTTTCCACTGAAAATCTTAAAACAACAACCAACAGATGTCATTCATACTCAACTCTACATCATGGTACTGTGGAACATGGATTTTGGAGAACTAAAAAAAACTTCTCTGCCTAGAACTTTTCAACACAGCAGCATTTTATCAGTTTTGGAAGTGAAAAGCTTTTTACAGAACCTTCAATGAACCAGTAATTTATTATCCAAAAAAAAGAAAAAAACAAAAAGAAAAAGACAGAAAATGAACAGATTCCTGTTTAGAGTTTTATTTAAGATTTTTAACTCCACTTCTTACAGGAACCTTTTACTGATAAACTCTTTGATGTCGGGTTCTTTTGGAGAACCCTGAAGTTCCTGATAAATAAGGACTCCAAGTCCAAACCCATTTTCGAATCTAAGAACCTTTATCTATTTAATGATTTAAAGAACCACTGAAGAACCTCATGTGTTTAACACAGACCTTTTGAATTATTTATTGGGGTGTTTCCACCAAGTGACAAGAAGGTTCTAGATGTTATATAGTAAAATCATGAAAAAAACCCAACCAGTAGGAGAAAATAATGTTCATTGCAGTTTCTTCATGTGTTTACTGGATAATTAAAGAATGTTATGTTCCAAAATGTGATTGAATTTGAAATCTTTCTGATATGAAAACACTGTTCTGGGGTTCTTCACTAAACTCGTTCTTTTTTTTTCTGTAAAACATCTGTTTTAAAAAAACTGATCACAATCTACTATTCACACCTAAACTTCCAACCGATGGCAATCCAAAGTTTGTTATTTTAAACTGTTTATTAATGTGATTATTTCACATCATGAGGTTTGGATCGTTTAGATCTCACTTCGCTCACAGACTCAGACCTGACGGTTAAAATGCGAAAGACGAGCTGTAATTAGCGAACCATGGCAACACTGCGGACCGCGACAATCACGTAACGAACGAACAATAAACAGAACCTCGGCCTCGAGTTTGACAAAATACTAAACTAATTAAAGACCCTGGAGATTTTGCAGCGACAGTAACATCTGAGTGTGTGCTGATGCAGTTCCATCCGAGCGAAATGTCAATATTTCCACTGGTCCTTTTAATTAATGAAGTACTTCAGCGTGCCAGAGCTCACATTCCTCTCCTCATTCATCCTCACACACTCAACTTTCCTCCTCTTTCCCTGTCCCAGGCTCTGAAAAGCATCTCGCGTTCATCACGCCGCTCACGTCGTTCACGTCAGCTGCAGGGGATGAGTGAGTGGCGTGAGAAACGTATTTATAGCAGCGAACCATAAAGCCGGGATCGATATACATTACAGTGCAGGATTGTGTTCTTCTCGCTGCTGTGTATAATAAAGTCTCTAATAGGATTTGGATGAAAATGCATGAACAGAGGAATAAATAGACCATGAGAACGTCGGGATCACCGGAGCAAAATGAGACACGGGGGATTTGAGGAGGAAAAAAAGAAAGAAGAAAAGAAAGAAAGGAGATTTGGATTCTCAGCTTTGTACAAAGCTCTGACAGGAAGTGAGAGAGGAAATGAAAACGGTGGGAAGTTTAATGCTGATGCTCGATAAAACTCTGAAATAAACAGATCTGGATGTGTGGAGTTCATAAGACTGGAGTGCAAAAGTTTATGCACCCTGCAACATGAGCAACAACAATGTCTTTCTTCTTTTTTTACTGTAGGGTTGTGAAAAATCTCTAGAAGAACTTCAGGAGAACATTTTTAGATTGTGCACTTAAGGAATCGAGACATTTAGAAGGATGTGTGCTGAAGGTCACAGCTCCGGGATTGTGGATGAGGAAAAGTTTATGGGAAAGAGTTATGGTTCTATAGGATCTTTTTGTGAATGTTCTGCTTCTGGGAGAAAAAACATTCCTGAATTTTGTTGTTTTAGGAAACATTATTTTGTGGTTACAGAATAATAAAAGGTGCAGTAAAATGGTATTCTAGATATTTTTAGAGGAACATTTTCTGAACATCATACTTCTGAATACTTTTAGGAGAATTTTGGCGAACTTCTTTTTTTAAAAAGAACTTTTAGAATGTTTTCAGAAGAATGCTTTCTAAACACCATTGTTCAGAAAGGGACTGAACATGAAGGGAATGCATTCTGGATCTTGTGGTTCTAGAAATGTTCAGTAGAACTTTGAGGGAAGGTTCTCTGATCTGTATGTTTTTAGGGACTTTTAGGATCATTTGTGTTATGGTCTGAGAAACTTTTTAGGAAACATTTACTGAACATTATGCGTCTAGGGATTTATTTAGAACAATAATAATCTAAAAGATTCTAGAAATCTGAGAAGATAATGAATGGATTTTTGTGACTCCATCAGTGGATTTCTGGTGTTTTTTTCTTCTACACTTTGCTCCAGCTTTGTTGTATTTTGATTTGTAGCTTTGAGGTGTGTGTGTGTGTGTGTGTGTGTGTGTGTGTGTGTGTGTGTGTGTGTGTGTGTGTGTGTGTGTGTGTGTGATTATTATTAGATGCCTGAATAAAGCCCATTACACTTCTTGTAGACTACATTGAGGATTAATCACACCCAGGTACAGTTCCAGTGTTCGACTCGAACATCTCTGTGCGCTTCCTAGTTGCTAAGCAACAGATATGACAAATGATTAATGACTGCTTTAGGATGGAATAAGTACAAAATAAAACACGGAGGTAAAGATCTAAAGATGAGATTTATTTCTTTTATACTACAGCAACTAATCAGTGAATCATTCCTTATTAGTTTTTATCCATTTATAGTCACATTTACTGTGGAAACAAATCACCGAAAATATATAATATTTAAAATAATAAATCTGGTGTTCGGAACCTTTAGGAGCATTAAACCTTTTCTGAATTTCATGCTTCTAGGAACCTCTTCTTCTTTTAGCTTCTCCCGTTAGGGGGCGCCACAGAGGATCATCCGATTCCATACCCCCCTGTCCTCTACATCTGCCTCTTTCACCACAACTCCCTGCATGTCCTGCCTCACCACATCCATAAACCTCCTCCTTGTTCTTCCTCTTTTCCTCTTTTCTGGTGTCTCCATCCTCAGCATTCTCTCATTTACCACCATCGAGCTCCTGTCTGACCTCTTCCCTGAACCTCACACTACACTCTTCCTCCTTCATTCTCCACCATCTTATTCTTCTTTCAGTCCTCACTCTCCTCCTCTTCTTCTTCACCTCCAAAACCATCCTACAGACCACCATCTGATGCTGTCTAGCTACACTGTCCCCCACCAAAACATTACAGTCTCCAATCTCCTTCAGGTTGCATCTCCTGCGTAGAACATAGTCCACCTGTGTGCACCTTCCTCCACTCTTATACGTCACCCTATGATCCTCCTTCTTCTTAAAATACGTGTTCACCACTGCCATTTCCATCCTTTTAGCAAAATCTACCACCATCTGCTCTTCCACATTCCTCTCCTTAGAACCATACCTACCATCACCTCCTCATCACCTCTGTTCCCTTCACCTACATGCACATTAAAGTCTGCCCCAATCACCAATCTTTCATTCCTACGTTCACCTTCTACCACTTCATCTAACACACTCCAGAATTTTTCCTTCTCCTCCATCTCACAATCCACTTGTGGAGCATAAACACTGATGACATTCATCATCACGCCTTCATCTTCCAGCTTCACAATCATCACCCTATCAGAAACTCTCTTCACCTCCACTACACTCTTACTGTACTCTTTGTACATTCCTTTACATTCTTTTATAAGTTTATGATCAGAAAAGCGTCCATTGTTCAGACTTCTGTGAGTGAAACGTTGCTATAGAAACGATACTATAGTGCACCTGCAGTGAGAAGGTCCTTTCTGACATCAAAACCTTTTCGTCCCTGAACCAGTGAAAAGGTCATTTTAGATTCTTATCATAGAAAAAAAGTCAGTTTGGACAAAATGTGGATCTGATTAACCTCACCATCATCAAACCCTCACTGAGAGTGAAGAATGTTTTACTTTTCTGCTGAAAGATGATTCATCAGTAAAAACTTCTGTGCGAGTGAAGAGCTCCTGATGGAACCTTCAGCACACAACAGGTTCTTCTTCTCAGAAAAGCTTTTTCTTTTATTTGTATAAAAAAATTGAATAAATACATTATCATGATTCATGTCTGGAAGTGTTGGAGAAACGTTCAGAAGAATATCTGTGTTTTAGAAACATTTGGAAGAACATCATGGTTTTAGGATATTTTGGAAGAACATCATGGCTTGAGTGAGTTTTAGATAAACATCATGGTTCTGGGAATTTTTTACAGCATTGTGAGAAAACTATTTATACATGGTCCAGTTTTAGAATTTTAGATGAACATTGTGGTTTTACACATTTTAGGAGAATTTAGAAGAACTTCACAGTTCTAGGAACTTTCAGGAAAAATGCAAAATAGTCTTCCCTGGAAGGTATGGTTTTAGTGAACTCATTTAATGGTTCTATGAACTTTGAGGAATATTGTAGGAGAAGCTTCATGAACATTATGGATCAAGATTCCATCAAGAAAATTATTTTAAAAACGTCTCGTGAATGCTGTGGTAACATTTGGATGATTTTGGATGTCTTAGTTCCAACAAAATATATCTATAAAAATAGTCAGAGGAACATTTTCTTTTAGAAGAAGATTGTGGTTCTAAGTAATTCTAAGCACTTAACATCAAGGTGGTACCAGGATTGATGTCACTAAATGTTCTCACAAACATTATTCAAACCACAAAATGAAATGCATGAAATGCTCTCCTTAAGTTCTCCTGAAAATTCATAGAACCATGATATTCATGAAATGTTCTCAGAAAATTCTCCTAAAAGTTTCTAGAACCTTGGCATTCATGAAATATTCTCCTAAAGTTCTCCTAAAATTTCTTTAAACCAGACATTCATGAAACATTCTCGTAGTTTATAGAACCATATGATTCATGAATGATTCTCCTAAAGGTTTCTAGAGCCAGAACATCTCTTAAAATACTGATCATAAAACTTTCTCCTGAACGTTCCTAAAGAAATGACATTCAGGAAGAAATTCTACCTGCTTTTCTGATGAATGTCCAGATAGCTTCCGTCTATTAATGGTCTTCTAAAGTTCTCAGGAAGTTCTTTTGCTGCATAGCCAAAGTTCTTTAAAGTGAATAAAGCCAAATCCAAATGTAGCAGAAGCATGACTTTCACTCTGGTTTGGATTCGGGTGCATCAGGAATAAAAAGCTTTTCTTTGTGCACTTCTCTCGCATTCAGAGTGGATTTAAGCACAACATCACACACAGTCGTGTTCCTCGTGTTCCTCAGAGTTTTAACTCCAGCAGTTTTCTCATTGCTTCAGCAAACTTTCACACGGATCCTATAGAACGCTGGTCGAGGTCAGAACGGAATATATAAATGTGATATCAAGAAATAAAATAATCGTGTGAATCGCCCACGCCATGCGGTGACATTCTCACCCTGATCGCTTCACGCTAATCCCTACGCCGTCTTTCAGCTGAAGGATCTGAGCGCTTTTTACATTTATTTCATACAAATGTGGAGTTGGAGTGAAACCCAGGCGGCATGGCTGAATTCCAGACCTTTAAGTTGTGATAAATAAAAAACAGAAAGAAAAGTGTTTGCTTTATTAGTCTGCTTGAAAGACCTCCTGTTCTAAGAGGGATTCATCAGATAAATCTGGCAACCCTGAAGGTGTGAAGCGCACGATTAATCACCTGCCTGTCGTTTCCTTCACACTGAAGTTGTGAAATTTGGA
>MU551585.1:830970-833470 GCA_024362625.1 Silurus asotus
CATACACACACACACACACACACACACACACATACACACACATACACACACACAAATGCTCTTTTCTAGCCTTGATGTCAGCTTGCAGAGACACGGGTCTGACTGGCACTTATTTATTCTCTCGGAGCAGAGCCAAAAGCATTTAGAAAGAACCTTCAGCTGAAGTTCTCAGAACCATTCGAGAAACTGTTCCATTAAAATCTTTCCAAAGGTTCCTAAAACCATGATGTTCGCAAAGCGTTCTTCTAAAAATCTCCCTAAAGGCTCCTAGAACCATAATGTTTCTGTAAATATCCTGGAACCACGTTCTCCTCAATGTTCTTCTCAAACTTGGTAGAACCATGTTTTTTAGAGAATGTCTAAAAAAACTCCATAAATGTTCTGGAACTGTGATGCGTAATAGACCTTCTCTAGAAATCCACTGACGTTGTGTGTGTGTGTGAACGTTACGGAGCTGCGAGACTCGTATGAGGATCAGTACACCGAGAGCGACCTGCATGATCTCAGTGTTTTCAAGAGCGAAGGATAATTAAACCATTTCATGCCACGTTCTGCTGAAAGCACCGTCACTGACGTGGACAACAAACCTACACATACCAGAAGCACTTCAACCTCGAGTGCATGAACTGAAGCTGTATTTAGAAGAAATCTACGATGAAAGTGAAGAAGTAAAGAAATGTTAAAGACAAATATTTGTATCCTGGTTTATGAAGCAAACTTTCAGAAGAATGTTTATTAAGCATGATGTTTAGAAAATGCTCTCCTACATTTCTTCTAAAAAGTTATTGGAACCATGATGCTTTGGATGATGTTCTCCTAGAAATGTATCTTCAAGTTCCTGACATAATGATGTTTAAAAAATTATTAGAGATGTTTTAATGAAAGGTTCTGGTATGAGGAACCTTTGGGAGAAAATTCAAAAGAACCAAAACAAACTGCTCTTTCTACTAGATTGCATCAGTACATGTGGGTCAGAAGCTCTTGGACCTGAACATGATGTGATGTGATGTGATGTGATGTGACCTCATGCTGATATGCAATAAGTAGTAGAAAACACTGTAGTTACTTTAAATCTACTATGAGTACAGTTGAGTCTCCTGATCATGCAGTTCTATTCTGTGACCTTCTACATTTATCTAGTATCATCATCTTCATCATCATCATCATCATCATCATCATCATCATCATCATCTCACTTTTAGTTTGGTTTTATTTTTTCCACTGTTTCAGTTTTGATAATCATTTGCAGTGATGGAGGAACAGATGAACAGAATAATATTGAGACAGAGAGTTAGACAGAAAGAAAAAGATGATGATGATGATGATGATGATGATGATGATGATGATGATAAAACCCACAATGGAGCATGTTCTGGCTTTTTCAGAAGCAGCCATCTTTTCATTGAAATCACTGTCTTATCTCTCTCTCTCTCTCTCTCTCTCTCTCTCTCTCTCTCTCCCTCGCCCCTGTAATGGGCTGTAATTGGTCTCCCATAGAACGGAGGGAAAACTGAAACTCAGTGCTGATTAGGGAGATAAAAGACTTGCTGTGCAGACGAAGGTCAGACCTAAACAACAGAGAGCAGGAATACAGCTGATCATGAAGGATGAGTGACTCAGGCTTGCGGTGTGCTGCAATTTAGGTCTTTTTTGGAGAGCTGAGATCCATAAATCATCATCATCATCATCATCATCATCATCATCATCCCGAGTCTGGATCAGAGATCCAGGGGCTGAGGTTACCATAGGAACATCAATCACCCTAATTCAGAAATATGGTGACTCTGCATCACGCTGATGCTTTTTAGTCAGGACAAACCGCAAAACACCAGGAGCTGCATCTCCATCAGTTCTCCAGCTCACCAGAGTCTGGCTCAGGGTATCAGTTCAGAAACCCTGAGTCACTGCAACACTCATGACTCAAGTTCTGCTCACATCGCTCTTATAAGCATGTAGTTCATCACTACTGGCATTTATCTCCAACGTGCAAGATGGACCTTCAGAATTTCTCTGCTGGTTCTTGTGGTTCATTGGTGTTGTTTAATTTTTAGGGGATGAAAGTTCCAGTGGACTTGGAGTCTTTTGCGAATGAGACGAGGCCGATTTCCTGATCAGTGCCCTAAGTAGTGAACTAGTGAGCAGATTGAGATGCGCCACATCAGAATATTCTTTTCATTCGCTGTGGATTGGTGACTGAGATACAGAAACAGGAGCGTTGATCTCTAAACCGCCAAACATCTGCTGCGTGGAAGCGACTCTGTATCACTGCTGGCCTCATTTTCAGTCTGAAAAAAGTTGCAAAAAATTCCAAACACTTCGAGAAGCAGCTTTTATTGAAATTGAATACAAATATTGACCCTTTCTGAGACTGAGAGCTGCATCACATCAAAGTCAGCGTGAAATATTTGGTTTTACTTTAAAAACATTTCTAAAATAAATGTTTTCTCCATTGAAAACTAACAGTTTCTCCTGATTAAATCTCAGGTAAGATCAATAAATT